>VYZP01036989.1:0-11034 GCA_013400635.1 Hypocryptadius cinnamomeus | reverse complement strand
TTTTTTTTTTTCTGTGTAAGTCCTGAGACACCCCACTGCCTAATTGGAGATCATGGATCCCATGATAAGAATAAAGGACTGAAAAATAATTGCCTATTGCAATGCTCAGCTTTGAAGTCCCTAAATCCAATTTTATATTCACACTTAAGAACTCCACTGGACTGATTTACTCACAACAATAATTTTTCTTTTTAAAAACTTATTTATTAATTTTTAAACAGATTTTTAAACAATTTTGAAGAGGCTTAGCTTTTGTTAGTGAATACTTTTTGTTAGTAAATGTCAGTCATTTGGACTAGTCTGAACCAGACCAGACCTAAAGCTGATGTATACCTTGATGCTGAGTACATGTTTTTTATTTATGGCCCTGATTACTCATCCTCTTTTTCATCTAGAAACTTGCATTAAAGTACAAGACAGTAAGATATCACTAAATACAAAGAACACAAGTGTAAAGGCAATACAAAGCAGTGATGAATGGAGAATTAATTATATATTTGTTACAGTCATTCTCAGTTTTACACATCATAATATTTCGCATGATAGATCCGTAACTGTTGATACAAACAAGGTGTTTCTGAAAGAAAGTTTCTCAAAATGTTACCATGTTTAATTCTTGAGACCATAGTGAAAGTATCAATTCACTGTGAGGTTCAGTATTGTTCTGGGTGTCCCAGGGTGCATTTCCCTAAATCCTTTATTTTTAGGGGGTTACATGGCAATAAGTAAGAAGTAAAACAGCTTCTGAACACGCAGGTGAATTTCTTCTTTTAATGATGAGGCGATAGCTCTGAATCTTCCTCTTTTTCTCTTCATAAAGCATTTAAATTATTCTGAATATATTTATTTATACTGCTGAAGAAAAAATAGAAGGAAAAAAAGAGCAGAAAATGAAGGAATCTTGATATATAAAAGAAGCAAAGAAAATATAATCTTTTACTTTGAATTTGTTTGCCAGTAGCTTATAAAATCTCCGGGTTATATGAAGCTTTTAATCTATCACCCAGAGCTGAACCCTCTCATTGAAAACACATTTTATTGAATTGCATTAAAATTATTTAGCCATTTTTATAGGATTAAGGTGATCAAATACATAATGTATTTTGATGGTCCCCAAAATGTCCCTGATGTGTTCTGGCTTTTGCTAATTAAATTCAGACTACTTGCTTTTTTTAATGTTTTGGTTTTTGTTTCTTTTTTTTCTGTCTCTCTCTTTCTTCTTTCTTTCTTTCTTGCTTTCTTTCTTCTTAGGAAAAAAATAAAGGTCAGCTGTTAATTAGCAGTTTTCTGAAAGTATCCATTAATATTACATAAATTACTGCCTCAAAATCCAATTAGAATCCTGGGCCATATTGAAACTAAATAGATCATTTAATTTTCAGGGCACAATATGAAATGAGGTCTAGGAAAGAAATCAATACTGGTTCAGTAAGGAAATATCAAGAGAGGTGTGTGTGGGGGGGTGGTGGTGGTGTGTATACTCACATAACATAGTAATCTCAGTTTTATGAGGACTTGGATGTATGAGATAAAAGTGTATTTAAGTGTGCAGCAAACCTAGCTTTAAAACAATAGGAAAATATCTAATTCTTCAACTGCCTGAGCAGTTTATTCTGTGGGGTTTCGCACTCCTGATCTTTTCCCCATCCCCTCCTTGTTGTTGTTGTTTTTCTGGTTTTGTTTTGGTTTGGTTTTTTTTGCTTTTGGTTTTAGGCTTGGGTGTTTTGTTTGTTTGTTTGTTTGTTTGGTTGGTTGGTTGGTTGGTTGGGTTTTTTTTGCGGGGGTTTGTTGTGGGCTTTTTTGTTTGATGTTGTTTTTTTGGGTTTTTTTGTTTGTTTGTGAGTTATTTTGTTGTTTATTTTTTTTCCTTTCAGCTGTGGTAATACCCTCTTCCAATGTAATGAAAGGGAACATTATAATCTTTTGATTAAAGGAGGAGATGACCATAAAATCAGATTTTTTGAATTAGAAAACTACAGCCAGGCAGAAAAAGCTATTTTAGTATTTTGTTTTCTGTGGAAGTTGTATGATTTGACCATGAAAACATAAATGAAAAAATGTACCTAGTTTCTATACAGCAGATACTGTGATTCACTACTCATTGAATAGTGGCGATATTTGAGCTTCTTGAGCATTTGTGAAGAGATGGAATTGAGTTGGTTGGCCTAATGGCTCTTAAACATTTTAGGACATTTGGAGAGCCAGTGCTTCTAGCACTTTCTTTTAGCAAGAGCCCTTCTCTGTACAAAATGAACAATAATTGATCAATATGACATGGAAATGTGTTTTTGTTATTATTAGCTTCTCTTGTGGATAAAAGGAGTGCAAGTACTTCTGCAAAAGACCATTACACAAATGGACTAGAAGTATCAAACTGTTAGATTGAATGGGCAGCTCTAGAGCCTGAAGAAGCCAGGTTTCTAAGCAAATAAAATTGATAGATGGTATCACAGCCACTTTTCCAGCAAAAAAGGACCTGGAAAACTGTAGTTCAGAGCATCCAGCACAAATTGCGTTAGCAGGTCAAGCAGCTAGTGAGAGATGAGTAGGGAGATGGAAAAGGGGATAGCAAGCAACAGGGAAGAAGGAGGTGGTATAATTCTGGTTATAGAAATTTCTGCTGTTTTCACAGAGCAAGGAAAGAATATGTGAANAATTTCTGCTTTTTTCACAGAGCAAGGAAAGAATATGTGAAGGATATCCTTGCAGGCTCATCTGGACAAAGGGAAGGTTAGTTTAGAATGCACCTCTGAATGGCTGCTGGGTCCCAACACTAAATAAATCTAATCTAAAGTTGTTAATTATGGACCCAAAGCACCTGTAGAAGGATAGAAGGTTTATCTGGATAAAACATTAAAATCCATGGGTGTTACCCAGTCAGGAAGGACTAATTTAACAAAAGAAAATAAATACTGGCAATGTCTGTCAAAATAAAAGTGCTACTTTCCTTATGTTCCTTACTCAGTTACTATTCAGAAGAAAAATTGTCAAGTATGAGAAGAAAATAATGGAAAGAGATTTTGGAAATAAATTTCTGATTTGGGAAGTTGTGTGTGACACAGCAGTTAGAATGCTGCTCTTGCAAAACCTTTGAGGACTTGTGCTGGGAGAGCAGGTGTGGGTGAGAAGGAGAATCCATGAAGCTCTCTCAACTCCTGTCCCCTCAAAAGCTGTCAAGTTGTCAGAGACAGCAGCTAGATTACCCATGAATCAAAGAACCAATGCAAAAAGGGAGTGTTAACAACAGAGAACCTGGAAATTTGTATCCATTTAGCACAAAGTCAAAGTAGAAGGAATGCAGAAAGTGTTATGAATTTGACTGCTGCCTTCAGCTTCCTCAGTCTGCACAGGGATGGGAAAAAGGTGGTCCATTTTGATGGACTTCGGTTGGAATATTGGAACTTCTGGCTAGAAATCAGGAAAAAAGTTTAATGGTGAATATTACACTGATGCAATAAAAGGGGAAACATTTTTAGTTCATAATTCACTTCTGAATTTGGGATAAGCTGAAAGATGTACTCATAGAATAAGCTGACATGATTTCAGCTCCAAGAAATGGTTGAAGCCTGTTAGATCAGTGATATTAAGTCTGATATATTTGCATTAACATTTTTAATAGTTTATACCAAAGAACCTTGAAAAAACTGTCTGAAACCATCTCTGACATATCTGTGTCAATGTTCACAAAATTTTGGAATGCTGGAGATAATTTGGAGAAGTGGTGACAAAAGTACTGGTGTTTTCAAGAGGAAACAATAAACCCAAATAACTCTATATTTAATAAATATTCATTTTGCCTTATTTTATGCAAAGTAGGTTCCATCCAACTAATGTGACATTTTCATTTGAGAGGAGCATATGTTAAATTAATAAATACAACAGTGCTGGTACAGTGCTCTTATATATCCATGAGGCATTTGATTTGAGGCTATACAATATTTGATTAAGTCATTAAAGCAGTTAGAATCAATGCAATAAATAGGTTTAAAGGAATGAACAGATGCATTTTGTTGTAAATAGTTTTGTTTGCAGTCAGATGTTACACCATTTATAAAGTTTATCGTGAGTGACAGAGCTGAAGCCTCAAGACATGAAGTCAAGAAAAGTTGAGTATCCTAGAGCAGGATTGAGCATCTCAGGGGTGATTTTGTCTATGTGAATAGATAGTTGTTGCCAGGATGCAAAAAAGACAAAGCCTGACTCCTTCCAGTGGTACCCAGAAACAGGACAGGAGCCACTGGGCATAAAGGGAAAAAAGCAAAACAAAACAAAAACCCAAGACATCTCCTTAAAACACAAGAAAAAAAAAAAAAAAAGTTGTTTGTGTTGATTGAACACTAGAGAAGATTCCCCAGGTTTACAGAGAGAGTGTTGAGTCTTCTTTGGTGGAAATATTAAAAATCCAGCTGGGTATGTCCTGAGCAACCAGTTTTATTTGACCAGACTTTGAGCAGGGTGGTTGGTGTAGGTGACCTCCAGACATGCTTTCAAACCTCAGGTTTTCTGTGATTCTGAAAACTCTTGTTCAATTCTGATTATAAGACGAAGACAAGTCAATACTACAGAACTTGTTCAGGTTAGTGAAAATAAACATTATTGTTTTAATGCACAGTCAAAGAAGTCTGAAAAATTTTGAGGGCCATGGTGTCTAACCAACGAAAATAAGCCTTCAGTACCATTGTAGGGAGCAGAACCAAAAAGAGCTACCATAGGACCTAGGCCAGATAAAGTGGAAGATCTTGAGGAGGAAGACAGAGGCTAGATGATCTTCACATTTAACACAGCACAGCAATAAGACCTCAAAGGAGAATGAGATAAACATATCACATTAATGGTTTTGCCTTGCAGATGGGGTCTTTGCTCTGGATTATGTTGTGCCTCGTTCCTTTGTTCTGCAGCCTTGCAGGATGGCATATGGCCCCACGTGTTTTATACCAGACATAGCCTATTTAATCTTTTCAGCAACAATTAAGTTTCCACGTTAGCTGATTCACAGATTATTGTATCAGAACTATTAAACTGGTGGGTTGTTTTTCTTCCACCTCAGTTTAGCTATTTTTTTTTGTTGTTGTTTATAAGAAACACTTGTCTCTGTGGTGCAGCACATACCAATATAGAACAGAATTACAATGTACTTCCAGCCAAAATCAGTTTATTGTCTATTTCAGTAGTTTTCTTATGGTAGCAATTATTCTCTGTAAGCCTGCAAGCAAACAGCAGAAATCTGAAATCATCAAAGAGTTTTTATCTGCAGCAATTTCAAAAATGGCAGGTAGCTGATAGTTTAAACTTTAGTTCTCTGCAGTAGAGCAGTGTGAGAACTGGAGAATGCCATCTGCCTTCTACAGCTAGTTTTAAATGCTCAGGAATCAGGCTTGCGTTGCCATTGCTCATATGTGCTAGTTAAATCAAGCTGGCATGGCACAGCAACAAATGAGTTACCCGTAATAAAAACTGAGGGGTGAACTCCATCACTCTGAGGGTCAGGGCTGCGTTGGAAAGGGGTATTCTCAGATCTACCAAGTGTGTGCCACTCAACAACAGCTCTCTACTAAACCAGAGGAAGATGCACTGGAAGAGTATTGGACACTGCCCTTTTTTAATGCAATATAATGTTTCTAATATATCCTCATAGGAAAAATAGGTTTTGTGTGTATATATGTGCATATATATATACATATGTATATATATATAGTGCAACAGGACTGCAAAGGGATTAATACAGTCAAAAAAACAAAAGCAAGCAAAAAGACCAAACTATCTTCTAAATTCCCAGACTTGGAGCTGAGAACTGATCATCCATAACAACATGGTGATTATCAAGTGTTAGCATGAGATATTCTAGTTCATCACTCATATTTCCAACAATGAGAACTGAGTCCCTTTGTCTTGGTTTAGCCCTAGTGGCAACTAAGCCCCATGAAGCATTTTGGTGGCTCTCTGGCCCTCCAACCCCCACAGTGGGATGGAGGAAAGAATGAAAATGGGAGAAAACTCGTGGGTTGAGATAAGGGCTGTTTAAAATGTAAAACAAAAGGCACACAAACAAAACTAAACAAGGAATTCACCCACCACTTTTCATGGTGTTCAATAAAGTCCAGGAAAGCAGGGGATTACTGTAACATGTAACAATGACTTGAAAAGACCAACACCATCACTCTGATGGCCCCTTCTTTCCTTTTTCTTCTAATCAGTTTTTTATGCTGAGCACCATGCCCTATGGAACACCCCAGTGGTCAGCTGGGGTCACCTGTCCTGACTGTGTCCCCTCCCAGCTCCTTGTGCACACCCAGACCCGTCACTGAGGGGGTGGGGTTAGTGGAAGGGAAGACCTTTTTCCATTTAAGTACTGTACAGCAATAACAAGAACGTTCTGCAGCCTGAATTGGTGATTAAAAAAAATTAAAAAGTCATATATTTTCATTATAAAACGTGTTACTACCTACTTATTTCTATTTGGAACTTTCTGGTTTGGGGCAAGCCATATTTGGTTGAGGAATTGTTCTGTCCAAAAATTATCCATTTTGTTCAAAATTTTTGAAACTCATTGAGAACTATAAGAAAACCCAAAGTATCTGAAAGCAATTTTGCAAAATTAGGTGAAAAAACTGAGGGTAACTTTTTGATATAATGCAGCACGGAAGGAGAAAACTTATTTGCTCCTATACTCTGTTAGGATCTAAAGGTGGGAGAAGGGAAGAATCCTACCTGTTGAGATGAATTTGCCTCAACAGAAAGAATTACTCAGAAAGAGCTCATCTGCAGAACACATAGAATAAAAGGAAAGGAAATCTGACCCAGAGTAATGTGCTCCAATTTGGTTACCTGGTGAGACAAAAATATGATATTGAAGAAAGAAAATGTCTTTAGATGTAAGGAATACAAATGATGTAATCACATAATGGCTTGAGTTAATCTTGTTCCACCCCCTGCCATGGGCAGGGACACCTCCCACTATCCCAGGTTGCTCCAAGCCCAGTCCAACCTGGCCTTGGACACTGCCAGGGATGGGGCAACCACAGCTCCTCTGAGCAACCTCTGCTAGGGCCTCACCACCCTCACAGTAAGAAATTTCTTCCAAATGTGTAATCTAAATCTCTTACCTTTAATTTAAAACTATTCTACCTTGTCCTGTCACTATCTGCCCATGTAAATGGTCACTCTGCCTTTTTTTATAAGTCCCCTTCAAGGATGGAAAGACTGCAAAAAAGGTCTCCCTGGAGCCTTCTCTTTTTTAGGCTGAACATTCCCTTCTATCTCATCCTCTCTTTACAGGAGAGGTGCTCCAGCCCCTGGAGTATCTTTGTGAACATTAAAAACAGCTTTCCTCTCTGAAATAACTGCAGTACATGTATCTATAAATAAATGATGTATTGAAATGAGTAAAGTGCTCTTATTTTGATTTCTTATAATGGAAACGTATGGAAACATTCAGCAAAATTCAAAGGCAACTCATTTAAAACTTACTGAAAAATATGGAACTCATTTCCACCAAATACAATTTGGTGCATACATTTTCATAGGGAAAATATCAATATCTGCAGTTATATTAAAGAGCTTCATATGGGAGTTTTCCTGATTTTGAGCAAAATCCAAGCTCTATATGATTGAAACAAACAAAAGCTGTCCCCACAGGGACAAAGCTTAAGCATTTTCAAGAAAAAGAAAAATTTACTTTTCTAACCTAAATTTACTTCAAAGGCAGAAGTAATACCACAGCTAAGGTCACATTCACCATGAATTTTATGTATAAATTGAGGGAGAAAGAGTCTAAGCAACGTATCAAAAAAAAAAATTACTACTATAAATATTTTCACAAACAGTGTACTGAACTTTCAGCTCTTCAGTTTGCAACCAGAAAAGAGATTGAACTTTTTCATATGGTTTCCATTTTTTTCAGTTTCAGAAGTGTTAGAAATAGAGCTACAAACATTGCCTCCTGTCAAGCTCTTTTTCAGGAGCAGATGACAGCAGAAAGTCAGGAGGAAGCAACTAGCAAAAAAAAGGAAAACCCACACCACAACTTTTTTGAACTTTCTCAAATAGTATAAAATCTTGAGTTCAACTCAGTATTTGGAAGATACTTGGAACTTTGGAAGTTGTTGTTTCCTGCTGTTACTCCCATAATCTGAAAAAATAGTGATTTTATGACCCCCTCCAAAAATATCTGAAGCCTGTCTCACTTTATGATTCACCCAAAACTCCCCTCATCACAATTCAACTTCCTTTCTTTATAAAATACCTTTTATCATACGCTGGAGGGTGATGGCTTAAAAGTTGTGCCTAAGGGTTGAATTACTTAGACTCCCTTGAGCCACAGGTTCAAATTCTGGCTGGGTTGACTCAATTCTGCCTCCTTTCAAGGGAAAGAAATTGAATTCCATGCAGGTCATTCTGTGAGACTCTTTCAGGGAAGAGCAAAATTGCAACTAATATCCAGCCTGCTTTCTGGAAACATTAAAGCTTTCTATCAGAAGGAAGTTTTTCCCAGCATCTTTCACAAGTATTTCGTCTCCTGTCACTTCAGTGCTGCACCTTCATCAGTGCTGTGTGCTTGGCAGTCACACTCTACCAGGGTGTGCATTAGATCTCATGTGGTTATACAAGGCCAGAGAGTACACTGCCTTTAATTTCAGCCCTGATCTGTTAAAATTTTACTAACAGCCACTATTTCCTAAAGTTTTAATGTGATTTTTCTTTCAGAGCTCCAAAATAGGAAGCAGAAGTCAATTGTTGCAAGTCTCACATTTAATTAGAAGGAAATCAAGAAGTTGGGATTTTTTTCTTTTACACTTGCAAAAAAAAGATCTTGGACACCTCACATATGCACACCTTGAGCGGTCAGCAGCTGAATGGCAGAAAAGGACAGCCTCAAATCCATCATTTTAAAATTGTGTGGTTTTCAGCAGTCTTTCATGATTTGTAAATGCTTTGGGCTGGCAGCTCTGTGGAGTGATGACAGGGATGCAATCAGCAGCAGAAGGTAGCCCAGGTAGTAAAAGGTGTTGGCATCCAGTGGGAAAAATGGCATCACAGAGCCAGGCAGCTTAGGAAACAAAGTCAGTGCTAATTTTGACTGAAATTTCCCATATCTGGACTTTCTTTCCAACTGGTAACCATACTGTCGGTTTTTAAAATTTCAGGCAGGAATGCTTCATCCTGGCAGACAGTGTTGGGCAGATATTGCATGGAAAATACCCAAATAAATATAATTTCTTAGAGCAAGCTTAAGTCAAAAACAGCCAACAACAAGGTTTTACTCACTTATAAATAATACTCACATAGAAGTGTTTTCTGAGAGGTGTCCTGACTTTTGTTTGTTAAAAACATCTGGAATTTTAAAAATTATCTCATACTTTGTGTGAGAATTCATCTAATATTTCTTGATTAATCAAAACACCATTTTCAGAAAGTCAGGTCATGCTAGCCCCGTTAACTTATAATCAACAGGCAAATAATATATTTTTAGAGTTACAGAAATACTATTTTCAGGATTATAGTTGCTTCTTCTCCTGAATCAACTATATATTCTGTCTTGGGGTAGTGGAGCTCAAGAGAATTTCCCTGCAACCACCGCCTCCAGTGACCAGAAATGACCTTTTTGGCATTGTGCTGGGGAAAGAGGATATAGCCTAAGGCAAATTCACAAGGGTGAAGTTCAGGGACCAGGTTAAAAAAAAATAAATATAAGGGATAACTGGAAAAAAAAGATAACACCTTATGTCTATGGCATATATCATTTGTGACAGACGATTTTTCACCTCTCAATAAGAAAGTGGCAGCCACCTATTCTGTTTTCATACATCCTTCAGCCTAATTGAGGGATTCTTTTCCCAACTATGCAAACCAGTTTTGGAGGAAATTGCTGTTTCTGGTACCTGAGGTTGATTCCCCACCACCATCTTCCTGAAGACCCCATGGTTTCATCCTGTTACACCAGGTTTAATGTACATAAGAATAAATTGTTTCGTGCTCACCAGGAGAGATGACAGCCCAGCAGGTGGATACCATTTCCCTAGCACCTCCTGAAGCCAGCTTCTGTTCTCCTCTTGAGTTTATGTCTCAGGTTTCAGTCATGAGCAGTGAGCCCAGGTGGGTGGGGAGCAGGATGGTGCCGCACAAAGCCTTTCTCTGCCTTAAGGGTCCACTTTGTTGCCCACCAGGTGGTGTGTGCTCCTGGTTCACAAGACCTGGTCCTTTCTTCAACAAAACAGTGCCAGAGGCATTGAGGGCAAATGCTGGGCTACGGTACGACAGTGGTTTACTTCCTTGGAAAAGAAACATATTATTTCACATTCTTGGTCAGTAACTGCAATTGTCAATAGATTCTGTTTTGTGTGTGCCTACATGTGTTTGCGTCAGTCGTAACAACATTTTAAGTAAACACAATGACTTCAACCCAAGGCCAGCAGGTTTAAGAGTTGTTTCTCTTCTGCTGTGAGAACTGTGCCCATATATGATTGTTTTTGGTACTCGTTCAAATGTTTTAAACCCAACAGATGTCTTTTTTTTTTTTTTTGTGAGCAGAGGAAATGGAGAAAATAAATAGACTGTTTAATTTGATCTGATTCTATTTTAAAATACAATTAGATTGGGGGGAAAAATGCAGAACAAACATTTCAAGGATTTGGTGAAAGTGCTCAGTATCTTTTTTGACTCTATATCACTGTTTTTCTCCCACTTAAGCCAAGGGAGAGTTGCAAACAAGCAATGACAGTCTCATGGTTCCCAATTCTGTGTCTGTGGTCCACTCATGAGGTGTGCACACCCTTGCTCTTGACAGCTATCCAAAAGCATGAGGACCAAAAACTAAAGATCAAGGAGTGCTTCAATTTTGAAACATGATGTTTCAAAGGCAAAATTCAGGCATATTTTCAGGGCAAGAGGAGAAACTCCTGAAATCCATTTTTACTTCTGAATAGAAAATTGCAGCTTGTAAGGCTGCTACAGTAACATCTCTCACCAGTTTATGATTTACCTTACCTCTTGAGAGGCATGATGAAATAAAGAGTAAGTCACAGGCTCCCAGAAAAT
>VYZP01036983.1:0-27027 GCA_013400635.1 Hypocryptadius cinnamomeus | reverse complement strand
AAAAAAAAAAAAAAAACCAACATGATGTACAAAGTATCCAAGAGTAAACAGCAAAACACTTTTTTTTTTAAGTTTATGTCTTCTTGTATAACTCCCACATCAGTAAAACAGCTCTGAAAATGAATCAGCAGTATTAACTCCCTTGGTAATGATGTGCTGTGAGGGGCAGGTTCTCCTTTCTCATGTATAATTAAGAAGTGCATTTGTTTTTCTCTTTTATACTGAACATACTGCTCTTTGTCCTCACCAGGAGGTAAACAAACAAACAAACAAACAAATCCAACCAATAAAGCAAAAATAAAACCCCAAACCTGAAAGCCTCAGTGAAGTCAGAATTTAATTCTCTATTAATAAATGAGGGCATTGGAGTCTGTTAAGAGACTGGGGAGTGTGCATGGAGAAAAGGTCCCTTAAGTGCCAACCTAACAATTCCATAGAGCTTTTTTCATGCAGGTTCTGGAAAGAAGCTTTATTAAATGAATTACTCGTACTTTAGACACAGCACTTACCTTAGGAGAATCTGGCTGGAAGCTGTCTGCAGCCGGCTGTTAAAAACACTGCCTTGTGCCAGAACAGGAGTGCAGGAAGAAGAGATGAGTAGACCCAGAGGTTCAGTTTTGTCTGGGCATTTTGGGATGGTTTACTTTGCTCAGAATGAGCTTTCATCAGCAATGCAGTTACTGCAAACACTGCACTGGGCTCAGTCTGGCACTGTTGGGTCTGGTGGCACCAGTGTGAGGAACTCTGTGAGTGGGGAGCTGCTTGTGCCTGGTTTTTATTCAGACCTGATGATATCTCCAGTATTGCTTAAAGCATAACTAGTGCTGCAAATACCATCCTGTTTTGCTACTCTGGGTCTGCCAATTCTTCCCACATCCCTCTTCCCTAGAGCATATCCCAGTTTATCTTCCTAATTTTCAAAGATCTCCAGTTACTTCGGCCCTACCTGTCCTTCTTCTGAGTTAGTACCTAGGCTGGCTCCTTCCTTTACTCTTTAGATGGCTGTTGTTGATTTAAATCCTTCTCCCTGCCCCAAATTCCTTTCCAACATCTTTTCTTTTTATGTGTGTGATAAATATAATTTTAAAAGTTTGAAGCCTATCAACCTGTCTGCAGCTCAGCCTCATCTCAAAACCCACTTTGGGTTAAAGCAGCAGCTGCCATGAAAAACCACCAGCTGGTGCATTGCAAAAAAACCTGTTGATTGGGAATTTAGAGGACAGTAAATTGTCTTAAAGCTTGCCATTACTGTCCTTACCTCAGACCTTTCCACTACTGCTTGTTATTAATTTCCTTTTCCTGTTCTAATTTCCCTGAAAACAGATGCAAGTTCTTGGTGCCTGGAGCTGAAGCCCACTGTGCAGTAGGATGATTCCTGGCCAGCAGTCAGTCTGCATGGCATGCACAGAAGGAAAAGGATGTTTATGTTTTTTTAGTGCTGTTAGTGGAAAGTTGTGGACTCTGGCACTGAAAACTTAGCAGATCTTAGCTGTCACATCCTTGCAGTCTGTAGCCTAGGTACCATGGAATTTTGGATACGGATATGCTGACATATCAGCATGTTTGTAGCCTAGCCATGTGGAGGTGGTGTTTGCTGTTTGCCTCACAGCCTGATCCACTGCAGAGCTCGCCTGAAAACAAAAGGCAGCTTAGTCAGTTTTCACGTATAAGCAGCAATTTTTTGAAGAGATGCAAAGAGGCTTTCACAGCTGTTAAAAAAGCAATGCCAGGACACTTAATATACCTTCCTTCTAAATTATCTCTGTGTTTCAGAAAGGCTACAGCATTTGTACAGGATT
This sequence comes from Hypocryptadius cinnamomeus, assembly GCA_013400635.1. Classification (NCBI taxonomy): domain Eukaryota; kingdom Metazoa; phylum Chordata; class Aves; order Passeriformes; family Zosteropidae; genus Hypocryptadius; species Hypocryptadius cinnamomeus. The sequence continues at coordinate 25,228 of VYZP01036983.1, read as the reverse complement.
ATGGTGTGCTGCATCTGCCTGGGAAACTGGTTTTGTGGGTTTCTTGTGAACTGTACTTTAAAATATCAAAGACCCCACATTTACTCTTAACTGTTCTTAAACCTCAGCTTGCCATTTCTTAATCTTCCCCCTCAGCTAACACCCACCTTCCTGCCTGCTGTTCTCAGTCTGGTCTGTATTAACAGGGGCAGAGGCTGAGCAGAGCCTGGGGATGAGTGAGATCACCCCTGTCACAATTTGGTGCTGGGTGGGTCTTGGGCTGAGGGGAAGGAGTAGCTCCTTGGTCTGCAACATCCCTCTCCTGCAGCCCCTTCCCTCCTGCCCCTGATGCATGTGGGCTGTGGAGCTGCTGGGCACAGAGCAAAGCCCTCCATGCCAGTCTGAGACAGAGGAATTGGCCACAGTGATGTTCCTGAAGAGCAGGCAGCAAGAGCAATCCATCCTTTCCCAAAGCCAGGATGGCTTCAGTGAGAGCTCCTCCTCCACCCTGGCTAAAAGCAGGGTCTATTAAAATGCTCACATTGTGTATGGGTGGAGGCTCCCCTCACACAGTGCCCTTCCTCCTCTGATGAGGAACCAGGAATCCCTAAATGAGGGAGAGCTGTGGAAATGGCAGCTCCCCTGGGCTAAGGAAAGCTGAGAGTTTGGAGAAACTGTGAGGTTTGTGCTTTCACAAGGCTGAGGTCATGAGATGGCCTCACAAAGGCCACCAAAGAGAGAGCTGCAGTAGGTAATAGGTGACCTTAAAATGGTTTGTACTGTGGTGCTGCTTGGAGGAATAATTCCCAACTTGGTTGACAAACACATAGATCTTTCTCCTTCCCCACACCCTGCAAAGTGCCCACCCAAGCTGGTGGGCAGGGCTCTGTGTATTGGGCAGATGCCTCTGCACAGTAGTCAGCTGCCTTTCTGCCAGATCAGCCCCACTGTGAAGACCCCACCAATGCTCTAAAAGAGCCTGAACATCTTGTAATCTACTTCTTATTCCTTGTTTTTGGGAGATTTTCAATGTCACCATTATATATCTCAAGATATATCTCAATTTTCTCTAAATAAGGCAGGAGTAATGGGTTTCTTTCTTTCCTTCCTTCCTTCATTATGAAGATCAGCTTGTTAAAGTCTAAGTTTCTGGGGTCTACACTACTACATTCATACAGATACTAGGAAACAGACACAGGTGCATTATATATGATTGGGTTGATAGGGTTTTTATTTTGCCTTTCAGCTGTCAATGATGCCATTGACTGCAGCTGCATTAAGAGCCCTTAGAAAATCTCACTGGTCTCCATGTTTCCACGTTTTGCCCATTCTTTTCCCACCATCTCAGAAGATGAGTGGTAGCTAAAGAAAGAAGATAAAGAGCTGTGTTTCATTAGAGATCCAAGCTTAAAACCTCAGAGAAGTTATAAAGACAGGGTAGCATTTAATATTGCTAGAAAGCTTCACCTTACCTGCCCAACAGTAACTACTAAGAAGCCTCTATACAAATGGCAGCAACTCCATCAGCAGCAGCTGCTCAGTCTGCTTTTCCAGGCCCTAGAACAGGCACCAGCAGCAGCAAATTTGCTGTCTTCCCTGCCAATAATTTTTCAAATATTTTTGCTGTTCGTGTAGTTAAAATATCACCCGTTGTGGCAATATTGTTGCTAATGAAATAAAAAACTGCATGACTCAGAAGCCTCCTCTGCAAGGACCTGAAATCAGTGTAAAAATATGCAATTTCTGCATGTGACAGACAGTTTTCCTTTCCAACAAAAGTTGCAAACTGCACATCCTTTTAGCGCAAGTAACAAGACTCCTGAGAGCCATCTTGCTAATGTGAAGCGAACAGCTCACAGAATTACATTTGTTCATATTTTATTTGCTCTGTTTCACAATGTTCAGCAGTTGTTATTGTCTCGTTCTTTAGAATTACACATTTTAAGACGAATCTATAGCACAGTTTTTAGATGTGCAAGTCCTAGTTTAATCTGCATTTTTATACTTTTTCTGGGTATTTGCTAGAAGTCCATCTGGTGGGAGATTCAAAAACAATTCATGAGCTGCTGCTCACCAAACCCACTGGCAGGGGCACAGTCTCACCCCCTTTGTCCTAGCACCCACCTCTTATAAAGTCCACCCTGGACAGTCAGAGATTGCTGACAAAATGCAACCATCACACGGTAATTTCAGCATCTGCAGAACTGGGCCATTAGACATTCCACTGATAAATAATGTTGCTCTATTCCAGGGTGCAGATAGCCTTAAAATAAAGGTTACCCACAACAGAATGATTGGAGTCTGAAAACAGAAGCATGTGTTCAGTTGTTTTGAGATGTATTTGAAAATACAATTCAGTATGTGCAAAATTAATGATCACAGGCAGAAATCAGATGGTTGGTAGAGGAAAAAGAATCCACATGCCATGTGCCTGTTTCTGCTGTGATGTGATGGGAATTAGTTTAAATATATCTCTTACATCTGTTGATTTTTTGTTCTACTTTTGAGTAATAATCCAATCTGCATCAGTATTTAAAAAATAATTTAGCTCCATACTGCAGCAAAATTTATGATAAAACCATAAATAAAGCAAAATGGAGATTGCCCAAGTCCCGGGACTGTAACAACATAAATGAATAGGGATGGATAACTCATTTTAACACAGACATAAAATATTATTTAAGCTGGCAACCTGCTGGGTTTCTTCATTATATCACAAGCAGCCTTTAAGATTATGTAACAGCTGTATATATAGCACTGAAGCAATTAATGGTTAAAAGGGGCTTGACAGAAGCACTGTCTTTCTTAATTATTCAGCTATCAGAGAAGCTTTGTTGATCCACCAGCAGCAGCAGCATTCTGCCCTCCAGTGTAATTCTGACTTGTGCTGAGCATCCAGTGAAACTGAGGCAGTGCTCAGAAAAAGAGGGACCCATGATCCATCCTTTTCCATGATAAACATAATTTGATACTTTTTGTCATACCTGACTGCCTTTTTTTCATAAACCCTGAGCTAAGTGCTGTGTCAGAACCCAGTTGCCCTAGAAGACCTTGAGTCTGCAGCTTTGTCCCTATTTAGGGCCACTCTGAAGCACCTGGTACTGTGTGGTCACACACACAGGTGCTTTCCTGAGCTGGCAGTAGCTAATTATGTCCATACACAAGTGATCTTCTGGCCTTTTTTGGCCAGATCAGCTTTGAAAATGTTCCCTTTCATTCTATTCTAGTAGAACTGTGTTTCTACAGTGCTAAAACACCTCACAGGCTCAGGCTAACTTCAGAGTGGCTTTAGTTAAACCCTTTGTTTAACTAAAATGCAGGACAGGGGGTTCCACTCTCTTCCTCTGTGCATCTCACACATTATTAGAGCTACACCAAAACCTAAAAGCTTGGTAAAGAGTCCACATGACAAACACAGGACCTTACCAAGCCATGGTTCTGTGACCTGACTGCCAGGGATTTGCGGTTTGTGGGATGAAGTGTTGGATTTGATGTTTATCCCCCCAAACTACCGAAAGACACTATCCAAGAGGATTGTCTTCTCCTGCAAGTCCTCCTGCCTGAGGTACTCAGAGGTGCAGATACTTCCTGCTACGGGGAGGAGCCAGAGGACACTGCTCTCCCTTGAGGACTGGTTGGCATCAGAATCCTCTCTCCAGGTGTGTCTCCAACAGTCCAAATATTTTGCCTTGAAACAGCAAATAATCCTCTCTTTTTTTTCAGCTAGTCAAAATTGTTGGAGCAGTCATAACAAGGATCATTTAAGTGGAATGAGGTTTGAGCACAAAAGTAGCACCTTAAGTGGAATTGGACCATAGACTATATCATTAGGTTTCTGAGCTGTAGTACATGTTTTAAAGCCATAGTAAAATTCTGGCTGCTCTCAGTAGTTTGGGATTTAACTTGTAAAATCAGAATGGATGCAAAATGTTTTATTTTAAAAACTGAAGTACTGTACCAATTCAGGTCATAATGAAGCCAAGATTTGTACAGGGAAGGAAGGAAGGGAGAAACAAGAGAAATATTCAGAACATAGGGCAGTAGTGAGAATCAGGTATGCTTAAGAACAATGTTTAGGTTGTTATATCCCTGAGGATTGCTGGGGAACGGGTCTCATGTAATTGAGTGGAAATGCCATCTCACCTGAAATAGTCTTACAAAAATATTTGTTCTAAAAAATCCATTTTCTGGGAAGGAAGTAGAGCAGGAAAAGATTTTAATGTAAATCTTCATAAAGAGCTGTACTTTAATAGCTGAGTCCAAATACAAAAACCACAGTTGCAGATAGTATGAGCATGGGTGAATGTTTTTTTTTACCTTCCCAATAATAGACTAGACTTTCCAATAAATATGCCCATAAGTTTTACTTCTAAAACTACTGAAAATTTTATATGAGTTTAATACTAGAGGGATTTCTGTTTCTATTAACATTTCAAGAGTCCAATTTATTTTCCCAAGAGATATTTGATATTCTTGTCTTGGCTGCTTTAAAGGAAATATTTTCCTCCAATGTTTAAGAGTGTACATCAGGGGAAGAACTGGGTTTTTTTGAGGCAAGAAAGGAGCTTTTATCTGGTTTCTATAAATTTAGGACAAAACCAGGAAGCAATCCAACTTACTGCAATCTCAACTGCATACTGCTTAAATTATCAGATTCATAGAAAAATAAATGGCATTCTGACTGATGGATTTATCTTTTCTATATATATGAATAATTTGAAAAGAATTACCAGGATGCAGTTACATTTTATGGATTTCACATAATTCTCAAAATTTCATCGTGTGGAAGTACCTTATTTGATGGGAGATGGATTTCTAGCTCATTAGTTAGGAACAGGGCTGGAATACTTGGGTCCTTGGCAAAATTGCATTGTCACTTCTGTGTGTATCAAGGACGGTTTTAACCGTGTTATTCTCTCAGTTATGGCATCACTGCTTCCCACTGCTTGCTGAAAGCAGAAACAATCTGCCTAAAATATTCTCCTCTGTCAAAGTTTTAATTTTGTTTCTATGTAAATAATGCATATGTGCAGGCACTAGTGCTGCTGTCATTAACTGGGAATAAACCTGGAGCTTTCAGCTCTGCAAGTACAGACCCACACGGTCTGAGCAGAAGAAGCAGTTCTGTCACATTCTATTAAATAACAGGCTGCTGCAGCCGCTGGTCCTCACCATGGGGAGGGCGAATCTGCATGCATTAAACACTGTTTATAATATTAAATCTGGAGGGGCCAGCAGAGGCTGTGGGGCCCTCATTTGATCAGTTTTAAAGGGTAGGAATCAGGCATGGCATGGAGAGAGGTTGTTCGTGGCTCTGCCTGCAAGCACGTCTGCCTCATTGTGGCTCTCCCTGGCTGTGCTATAGTCATTAACTACCACGGCTCTGTAATTCCAAACAAACCACACTGGAAGCAGCAACTGCAAATGAAATAATTAAAGCCAGCTTTGCTTTGCTGAATGTTAATAGGCTAATTGTCCCACAGACACTTAATGGAAGCCTGTGCCTTTTCTCTGTGTGAAGTAGTGAAAGCTTACTTAAATGCTGCAAATGTGCCTCAAATGATCCAGCTAGAGACACTACGTGCTGCAGAGGTAAAAAAGAAAAAAAGTTCCTTTTTCTCAAGTCTCAAAGTGATGAAATCTTGATTGCAGGGGAAGGCTGCCTTGAAATGCCTGAGAAATAACCCCTTGCATTGATATTCTGTCAGAGTCTTTCACTGCCGAAGACAGAGAAGTAAAACAAATAAATCCTGTCACTAAGGAGTGAGCTGAACTCAATACAGTGCACAATGTTTGCAAGGTCAACTCCCTGCTCTCCATAGGCAGGTCTGTTTATAACTGCTGTGCTCAAAACCAAAGCCCACTGCTGATCCCCATGTGCTGACAGCAGTTACTCTCACACTGAAGCCAAAATAATAAATCTCACCAAGCATTCTTCCAAAGGAGACCTGCATCCTTCAGGGTTAACTGCATAGAAGAGGAAAGCAATGTCAGAATGGAGTCAAACTTTAAAACACACTCTGGAAAAACTTCGAAGATTGCTCGGGCACTGGGAGGGGAAGAGTCCAGAAGTCACAATGATTTTTCCATCACTGTTCTCTTTCCAAACAATATTCATTTGTCTGGTTGTAATGCACATTTTCTGTATGTTTCACCTCTATTATTTTCTGCCTGAACTTGAGTAATCCCTTTTCTGTAATTTTTTTAAAATCTCTTGTCCCCTTTCAAGCTACATGAAGGGGGCACAGTTGAAGTGATGTGCTGCCAAGGATGAGCTGATGCCCTATCATCTTCTGCACAACTGTCACACCCACAGAGCATGTTCACTCAGTGAATACACAGATTAAAACATGTGTGCATCTCTTTTTAGCTGATCACACACACACTCATTACCTTCCTCATAATCATGAAAGAGGCTGAATGAAGTTCCCCCGTCCTCAAATGTGTCCATTCCAGGGGAAGAGGACACAACAATGGATTTTAGGGTCCCCAATGACTCAAGAAGGCAGCCAGTCCTTCTGCTAGGACACCAATAAGCAGGTTCTAGGTATCAGCCTCAAGTTCTGAACCCTCCTATGCACATTTTCAAATCAAGGACAGAATAAAAGATTGAGGCAGAGAGCAGATGTTTAGGACATGGCTGCTTACAGAGTGAAAGAGAGAAAGGCATTTTCCTCTGTTGATATCAATAAGGCTGAGTTGCTTCATTCTCTTATCTGAGGGAAAGTAAAAGCTGTTTTGAAATGCTACCCCTGCCTTGAGGTGGCACCCACAGGTCTGCTGAGGAGCAGTCACAACCAGCCAACTGCAACACCTTAACTGGGAAGGACAGAATGGGTAAAACTATCCACCTGTGCTGCACAGAAGAACTCAGTGTACACCTCACCACTCTTCCTGTCTCATTAAATTGAATCAAATCAGATCACCTCTGAGGTTTAGATGGTAGAATTGTGCACAACAGGGATCTGTCTGGGCTTTCAATTCTGCATGAAGTGTGGGTAGGAGGAATGTGCCTTTGCAGCTCAGTTTCATTGATGTGTGAGCTAGTATTCATGTCAGGTTTTCTTTAAAGGATACTTGAATGACTCTATTTTTAGATTATACTGTGATGTTATTTCATCAGCTACTGCATGCATAATGCATTATCAGCAACAAAAATTTTAATCATAGCATAAATCAGCCAAAAGATGCTACATGAAATCAAAGTCCAAATTGCTTTGCTTGGGGACTTGAGTAAATAGATTTTGATTTTTAATTTCTAAATTCAGAGAGGCTCTGGGGGGCATGTTCCCCAGATGTGCAGCTGATTGGTGAATGTGTGTTGCAAGGCTATTCAGGTGCAATCCCAAAACCTGAAACATCATATTTCAATCTGAAAGAGCTTTTACAGATTTTCCTTAAGAGAAATTGAGACCATGATTTGGGTCTCTCATTTAAATAATTCAGTTAAAGTACAGTTCCTGACTGATGTTCGAAAAGCACCTGGTGATCATTCACAAATTCCAAACTGAGGAAGAAGAATCTGCAAAGTAATTTCAGTGTAGTCCCCCAAGACCCAGCAAGGAAACCTTTCACAGGCACAGAAGGCTCACAATGTTGCGGTTTAATTTCCAACAGAAAAGAAAAAGTAATTATCTGGGGCTGTGGCCTGTTATTAATGTGTTAAGCAAATAGAATTCAAATCAGACACCTTACAGAACAGCACAGAGACCTGGTTTTCAGCTGGGAAAGCTTTTTACTCATTGCTGCTAGTCTTGTTGTGGACAATCCATTTAATCTAGCTCAACAGCTTTAAAAAGTGGGTTAAATATGTTATTTGTGGGGTCAGAGATGCAGGGCAGGGCATATTCCTTTTCCTTGCAGATAATATGGGTGTGAGAGCACCAGCCATTTCAGCTGGGAGAGATCCAGCTGTTTGTGCAAGCAGGTGTCTGCTCCTTGTTTCACACTCTCAGGGAAGCAGAGGCAGGACCAGCCCAGGGTGTGCTCTGTACAGGGACAGCCTGGGCTTCCAAGTGCTCAAGGATTAGGGCACCTCTTGCTTCCTGAACAGCTGCCCTGGGTGAGATGGCTGAGCCAGATCTAGGGATCAGGGCAGCAGCTGGATGTCTGCGTCCCAATGGGACAAACCTCAAAGTATCATTTAATTAGAGGGCAATACCTGTGACAGCAGGAATATTTTTTCCTGACCTGTGTGTCTCTTCTTCACAGTGTTTTAACTTTTGCAGGGGAAATCTTTCTCCTCCATACCTCTGCAATCTGGAAGAGCCTTTTGTAATTCCCTGTTTCATGGTTCTATCACATTTATCTTCAAGTTATCTCTTTCCTTGGATTAGGCCTTTTATTTCTCTTTCCCCTGGGTTATCCACCTCTGTTTCCATAGTACATAATTGAGCTGCTGAATATTCATTATTAGTCCCTGGAGACACATAAAGATCTCCAGAGGAGGATAAAACCCTCCTTGGTTGTGTTTTGGTTAGATTAGAGCCAAAATACTAAATGTAACTTAGTGTGCAATATCTCCCCTTAGTTTAGAAAGAATTGGAGAGGGAATATTTATCCTTTCACAAGGGAAAGGAGGGAAGGAAAAAGGGTTGGGCACTGAGAGGGAAGGAGGGAGGAGGAAGAAAGCAGGCAGTCAGTCAGCAAGAAGGGGAAAGACTACAGTCCAGCCACTATGAGGTGATTCCCCTCTGCCCTGAACAATTCCTCTGTCTCTGTCACAATTCCCATCTGTCCTGAGATCATTGTATTTACTGAGGGTATTTCATCACTGCTTGGTAACAGTGTCAGAACAAACAGACTTTCAAAGCAGCAGGAATAAAAAATTCAAGCAACTATTTATTCAGTCAAGCAAACCTGCCAGGTACAAGCTCCCTTTGCAAGCAGAGGTCTAACAGTGCCAGCAGTGTTTCAGATGGTCCAGCTATCAATGGGAGAAAAGATCCTAGGTGAGCTTTGGTACATTGCTTCACCAGTTTTAGGCATGGCTTCATTCCCTGGGGATCCCAGCCCCACTAGAGCATGGACTGCAGCAAGGGAAGGCTGTGTGCAGCCTGCTACCCTGCCTGCTTTGCCTGTTCCAGCAGGCTGATTTCCCCTGCCTGGGAGGGAGGCAGCAGGGACAGTGGCATTCCCAGGGGGCAGTTCAGGGCATCTGAAGGTGCCAACCTCAGCACAGACTGGTTGGTTCAGCCTTGATGAATGACCCATCTGATATTGCAGATCAGTATATATAAGCTGAACAAACAGATCAGGAAAACATGGCAGTTTGGAAAATAAATCAATATATTTTTGTTCTTAATAAAATGATCTGCATGACAGAAGTATGTGAACAGTTTTGGATTTGTTAGGCAAATGCTATGTTTGGCTGTAAGTACACCTAATATCCTCATATAGCATGATTTCAGTTTGGCCTTTTATACTTTGCACTAAGAGAAACATTCTCCAGTGACTGTGGTCAGGACACTAAACTAGATCTATGTCCAGGGATATAATGAGGATTTAAAAGCATGAGCAGGAGAGATGAAAGGCTCTAGCCTTTCTAGGAAGGTAGAAGGACATACTCCTGTGTGGGATGCAGCTGGACCAAAGTCTCCTCCAGCACCAGGTGAAAATAAAGCTGATGGTCCTGATGTTCCTCTCCACTCTGCTCTGCTGTTGCAGTTACACCACTGCAACCTTCTGATATCTTTGTCCAGGACATCTGCCTCAGCACAGGCATTTACCCATGGAGGACCTCTGCAACCAGTGTTCTACACATGCTACATTCTGTTAAATTCACCAGGAGGGTTTGCTAGCAGTTTCTTACATTTGTACACACGAGTTCCCTTGGTGAACCTTTCTGCTGACAAGGGCAGACATGCAGCATTTACATCCTGAGAGGTAATGATGGGATGTATCCCCATGATCATCCCTTTCCACATACCAAAGCAACTCCCAGCACTTCAAAGTTGCCTGTAATGTTGCAAAAAAATAGAAGTCCAGGACACATTGTCAGTTTGAAAACAAAGAACAGATTTGTGTTATAGAAGGCATATAAATTGCAAAGCAGTACCTTATGGGTGATGATCTGTCTGATTGACACTTCCTTTGGTGCTTCAGGGAGTTTTCAAAAACAATGTATTTTAATGAGTCACTGTAATGACTTGAAACCAAGTCAGAAAGAGAAACTTTCTGTAAAAGGCTACTTTTAATTTGGAACATGAGGAATTATTCAGAAAGTATCAAATATCTGTTACTCATGATGATTCTTTACGAACTAGTACAAAGCTTTTCCTTGGTAACTGCTGTGTTAATGGAAAATCTAAACCCTGGCACATGATAATCATTGTTATTCTTATATTTTGAATTGAAAAGGGAAATAATTTTCACTCAGATTCTTTACCGTTTATGTTTATAACCCTTCCTTCAAAACAAAATTAAATCTAGTAAATATCCAAAACAAATTTCCTAAAGGTTGACAGTTCCCATGGGCTGGTGCTTTTTGGTTTAAACACTTTTCCTTCATTTTGTCATTGATTTTGCTTTGGCTGGTCTCAATAGGAAGCTCACATGTTAAGGAGGCAAACAGTAAAAGGACAAAAACCACAAGTCCTGAAACTTAAAAATTACTGAATTACTCATGGCTATCAAATCTCTGCATGAGTTATAATTAGCTCCATTTTTCACCCACATGAAAATTAGTAAAGGCTGTGTTCAACTACTACAAATAAGCAGTTATACCAGAATGTATTAAGGGAATGTAACATATAGTAAGTGCTGACATATTGCTAATTTTTTTTTTTAATTAATCAGGAAAGACACAAGTTCCTCCAAATACTTTGGACAGAAAAGGAGGGTTCTGTCACATTGTCTGATCACACAGATGGACCAGATAAGTATTTATTTGTTCATGATAAACACACAAACACGCAGTGCTCAGTGCTGGTGTTTCCAAAGGCAGCACTGTGGAACTGGATCAGACCTTCTGGGGGGAAGGAAAGAGGAAAAAGAGCAACCTGCAACTCTGACAGAATTTACAAACTTCCTGAACCATAAAATATGGTGCTTCACGTCTGCCATGGAGAGGGTCAAGAAGGTATGGAAAGTTTTAGCAAAGGCACAGAAACTCAACCTCCAGTGAGTTCTCATCATTAAAAACGGTGCAATAACTAATTTATCAGTTAAATGTAAAAGTTCAAGTCACAATGTGCCAGTCATTTTCTAGTTTGAATAATTCCAGCCTGCACAATTGAAACCCCTTGCCTGGTTAAGTGGACATCGTCTGTGTCCTTCTACAGCACACTTGCTTTCCAGGTTTCCTCTTGTTTCCATCTCTTTGTTTTGAATTTCTTTCCCCATGCATGGGTTAGCTTGAGTCTTTTTCCATACTGAGTTTCATTTTGTTATTTTCAGCTTGGCTCTGAATGAGTTAGATGATGCTCATGCTGCAAAGCATTGCCAATCTTGTCATACCATCTGTTTCAAAAATTAGAGAAGAAGCTGAATCCCATAATGGGATGAAATAACTGTACTTTGCTCTGGGAGTTTTCTTCATGGGTTCTGTTTTTTGTTCACTTGTTGATAGTTCTGTCCTTTATGGCCCTGTAATTTAAATACCATTATGTTTTCTGCTATTAAGCCTCCCTGAAAGCTTAATTTTGCCTAAGACTGCTGATGCTTTATACAATCCAATTTATTTTGCACTTTGAAGCAGAAAAGTCTTCACAGATATTTCTAAAATCTCAACTAGTAATGAAGAACAGCATGTTTTATGAGACAATAACTAGATGCTTCTTCTACTGATTTTTAAGGCCGTATCTGCATAGATTTCTATATCATCACCTAAAACAGTAAAAGGCAATAATTTTATAATTCCTCTTTAGAAATTGTCGTGATTTTTACTTGACCTGAACCTTACTTGCTTTCTTTTGTGAATCCTATTACTTCTGCCTTAGATGTAGAGGATTTCAGAAGGGCCAGTGAGAACGTTCTCCTCTACCCCTATGGCAAACAAATGAAAACCAACCTGGAAAAGGTGCAAGAGAAAGGTACAGCTACAGGAAGCATTGTTTCTCCTCTGTGCACATCTGAACATAAGCTTGTTACACCCCGATTACACTCCCTCCTCCTGCTCCTCTCAGCTAACTGGCACTGAAGGTGAGTGCATAGGTCTGCAACAACTGGACATGAAGAGGATTTTTTTTTGCAAAGTCAGTGAGCATGTATAATACAATTCAAAGTTATACTTTCTCCTAATACAGTCCTATGTATGTATGAGAGCATTGGGGGTTTTTTTCAAAATTATTTCCTTAATTTCAGTGTTTTCTACTGATTGATCAGACCTGGTTCCTCCAGAGGGTGGCATTTTCCTCATCTGAGGAACAAGGAACAGAGCAGAGCTGACAGAATCCCATTACATGGACATTTCAGCAAGAGGGCCACCAGGAAATTTTCAGATCCATAAATAAGCAGGAGAATGACTGAGGACAATTACAGCAGTCGCAGGGGATTCAAGAGGCGCTGAACACTTCAACACTTGTTTGAAGCTTACATAGCAGCTGTTGACAGATTTCTCTGTTTCAAGCCCTTCTGCAAAGCTGCTATTGATGGGGAGAATCACAGATCTTGTTGTCCTTTTTCTCTGCTAACCAGGTTTATCTTCAGCACTTTAAGCTTTCTTCCTTCAATTGAAATTTTTCTCCTGCTGGACTTGCAAGAGCTGTTCCACAAAAAGTTGTAAGTATTGAAGGCATGAACCACGGCAGAAAGCATAGCTACAAATAAGTGAGTAGTAGGGCTCTGTGGTGTGTCTCAAGCACATAAATCATCTGCAGTTACCAGCCCTGCAAAACACCCAAGTGAGCAGTGCCTCAGCCCATCACCTTTGGACAGATGTGAATTTCTCTCTTCCCTGGAGCTGGGCAGTGGAGAAAAAGTCACTAAACAGTTCATATTTCCCACCTATCTCTTTGCTTCATGAAAACAAAACACAGATTACAAAGTCATGGGAATGAATCCATTTTACAGGAGTCAAACAAATTTAGAGGAGTTAGAATGGCAAGCTTTTGTGGCATCATATTCCTTTGTAAAGCACTGTTAGTGTTTCAAATAATAAGGTGCAAAAAACAGGATTAGAAAATAATAAGTGTCTATTAAGAAGGATTAGACAACAGCTTCAACTTGGGAAATGGTATTTCAGATTGGATAATTTTTAATAAAATGCACATCCTTCCTCCATCTGATTTTATTTCTAAGCCCTGAAGTCTTCCCTCTCATAGGCAAACTTCTTGTTTCTATGGGATTTTTGATTGCATAAGGACTGCACATATTCACAAGATTTGAGTTATTTTTAATTTTTTATAATCTCTGAGATTCATTATTTATAAGCACTTTTAAAAAACTTTCAAGTTTGGTGTTACTAATTTAATTCATCTTTTCTTCCCAAATCCTTTTGATAGTGCATTTTTATGCAGCTCAGTTCAATCAATGATGAAGCTTCATTTTTTCATTCTAATTAGTCATCACATTTTTAATAGCCTACAAAATAAAAATGACAAGTGATTTATTTTTCTGAGCCCGCAACCAAAGGTTTAGTACATAAACACTAAATCACTCTTTTCCTCTAAAGTGTAAATCAGTCTGTGGCACTTTACTTTGTTACCTGCACAAGACTGGATTGTGACTGATAACATGCAAAGGATTTTGAATTCCTACAGTGTCATATTCTTGTTAACAAGAATAAAATTATTATTATATCATCATACAATACCATTCATGCTACCTAAAAACACCTATTTACCTCTTCCCATGGCAGGCTCTGTACTAAGAGAAAATATTCTTTTATTCTGTTCAATAAGTGAAAGTCAGCATGGAGTTCAGTGCTCTAAAAACTCTTTGCCACTAAGACTTTCTCAGAAAAGTGATGCTATTATGAGGATCTAGTCAGCCAGGAGATTGAGTAGTTAAACATCCAATCATCAAAGTTCTGAGCTCATGTTTCTTTGTGAAAGAAATGAGCAATATAGACAATCAATTTTCCTCTGAATCTGAACATTTTGGATTATTTATAGATACTGCCTCATCTTTGAGGGTTTGGTTTTGGTTTTGCTTTTGTTTTTTAAATTTTGTTAAAGACCACTAACTAATTTGAAAGTCAGAGAAGAAATTTCCTAAAATACTGATTTATACCAGTCAGTCTGCAATGATACCTGTTAACCTTTGCTGTTAAAACAGAACCAGTCTTGACAATATTACACAAAAATAGACAAAAGTTGAAAGAGACTCTCACATAGTCTCTAGAAACATCTAAATTTTTCTAGGATTTTTTGATTGTTTATATCTGTAGTTTCATGAATTCCATGGATCTATGTTGAGGTTTTTTACTGTTTATATGCTAACAGGCTTTAAGTGTTTTCTAAGAACAACTCCTCTTTATTGAGAGAGTTTTTATTCCTCTAAGGTTTGCTAAGGAAATGTCCAGCCCAAAACAAGGATCTATCTTTATACCAAAATAGTGATTTTCAAGGAAAGAAATAATTAAAATTACAGTGAGTTAACATCAGGATAGCTGAATTATATGAAAAATACAGTTCCATACGAGTCTGCTACCCATGTCACTTTTTTGATGTTAACAGATCAAATTTAAGAGGTTCCTTTCCCTGCTACTCTACCTCCTTGGCAAAGCAGCTAAATGTGCATTCTTACCTCTCAACAGAGGAAATGGCTCGGTTTCCCAGTCCTAGTTTCATTTAAGGTATGGTACTGCTTTGGCTGGATAAAGGCTACAGCTGGTACAGAGTTGAGTTTTGGATTTGTGCTGGAAATGGAATTGGTAGCACAGGGATGTTTTAGTTATTGCTGAGCAGGGCTTACACAGAGCCAGGGCCTTTTCTGCTCCTCACAGAAACAAGTGCAGAAGGAGTTGTGAGGGGACACAGCCAGGACAGGTGACCCCAGCTGACCACAGGTATATTCCAGGCCATATGGTGCTGTACTCAGCATATAAAGCTGGAGGAAGGAAGGGGAGACATTCAGAGTGATGGTGTTTGTCTTCTCAGGTCACTGTCATGCACAAGGGAGCCCTACTTTCCTAGGGATAGCTGACCCCTGCCTGCCCACGGGAAGCTGTGAATGAACTCCTCAGTTCACTTTGCTTGTGTGCTGGCCTTTTGCTTTACCTATTAAACTGTCTTTATCGCAACTCATGAGTCTTCTCACTTCCACCTTTCCAATTCTGTCCACCATCCAGCTGGGGGAGAGAGCAGGTGGCTGTGTGGGGCTTAGTTGCTGGCCAGGGTTAAACCATGGCAAAGGTTTTATAGCATACACCTTGGCAAATCTGGAATACTCTTGGGATGCCAACATACAAAGGTTTCTGGCAGGCAGTTTGACCAAGTGGACAGTTCTATCTAATCTGAGGGATGTGAGTGGTAACACTCTGCAGGAGATGTGCAAGCACATTGATCTGTAGCCTTCAAGGAAGGCAGAATAGTAGTACTTTTACAGATTCATAAAAGCAAAATACTGTGCTACTTGTCCCAGTTTGTTGTTACATTTTTTAAGGGGGTGGGAAGGAGGAAGGAGATTGCAAGGATTGCATTGCAGAAAGCAATCCCAACGAGAGGTGGTGCTGCACGTCCATTTTAGACTGAAGTTCTGTCTTCTGCTACGTGTTGGTTAGAAGAGAGGGTGGGAGGCAAGTGCTATCTCCCTACAATGTGGTTGCTACAATCAAACCACTTCTTTGCAATGGCAGTACAGTATTTATTTTCCCTATTGTGGCCAACAGAATTTATTCCCACTCTCACTGAGAGATCTGTGCATCATGAAGTGTGCATCAGCTAATTTTCTCTTGTACTTCACATCAGTTACAAATTCAAAATGACCTCTGAATCCTTCTTTTCAAGGGGCTGTTCCACAGCTTCAGCAGCACATGTTTTTGCTGTCAGAGATGCAAATTTGAACCTCTGTTAATGAAATTATGCTCCAGAAGCATCTTGGCATAGTCAATCATTATAGGCAGTTCTTCTACAAAACTTGAAGATAGAAGGTTGGATTTTAGGCATTTAAGTCTACTTATTACACAAGAAAAATGGTGGTTATACTTAGAAGATAGTGGATTCCACAAGGAATAGTGTGCTGCTCCCTCACACTAACAACCAGAGAAGCCTTGCTGGAGACATGAAGGCTGGGGGCAGCCTTGGCTGCAGTGACCATGAGATCGTGGAGTTCAGTATCAGGTGAGGAAAAAGCAGGGCAGCGAATAAGATTGCAACCATGGGCTTCAGGAGAGCTAACCTGCTGCTCAAGGTGGATCCAAGGCGAAGCTCAAGGTGGGCTCCTTCAGGGACTGGATCATGAGTGAGGCTGAAGACCTCATAACAAACCAAAAAAGCTGCTAGAACTCAATGAATTCCTTAAGGAACCTATCCTGAATGGCTATGACCTCAGATCCATTTGGACATGAACCTCCCAGTGACTGACCCAATGCTTTTCACAGCTATGATGGCCTAGATACAGGCCAAATATGAAAAGGTAAAAACTGGGAAACTGTGAAGAGATATTTTAGGGTACCGAAGTATTTGTGATGCCCAATGGGATGCAACCAGCAGCTGGTGGACATCACTGAGAAAGCGAAAGCAGAAATAAGTCCAGAGAGAACTGGCTGATGTGGTTGCCAAGCCACTCTTCATATTTGAAAATTCATGTCAGTCAGGTGAAGTCCTGGGTTACTGGAGAAAGGGAAACATCGTCCCCATCTTTAAAAGTACAAAGGAAGTCCCTGGGAACTACCGACCTGTCAGCATCACCTCTCTGCCTGAACAGATCCTCCTGGAAGCCATGCTAATGTATATGGAAAACAAGGAGGTGGTTTGGGACAGCCAGCACATTGTCACCAAGGCTAAGTTCTGCCTGACCAACCGGGGAGCCTTCTATAATGGAGTGTATAATGTGTATAATGTATATAATGTAGTAATGTATAATGTATATAATGTAGTAATGACTACATCAGTAGACAAGGGAAGACAGATGTAATTTATCTGGATTTCTGTAAAGGCTTTGACACAACAGACCTCCACAACTTCCCTCTCTCTAAACTGGAGAGAGATAGATTTGATGAGTGGACAGATTGAGCAGCCCTACCAAGAAGGACTTGGGGGTGCTGGTGGATGAGAGACTGGCCATGCCCCAGCCATGTGCCTGGGAGCCCAGGAATCCAAATGAATCCTGGGCTGCATCCAGAGCACCATGGGCAGCAGGTGAGGGAGGGGGTTCAGCCCTTCTGCTCTGCTCTGGTGCAACCCCACCTGAGACCCCAGCACAGGGAGGACTTCAGCCTGTTGGAGTGAGTTCAGAGATCATCAGAGGGCGGAAGCACCTCTCCTACGACAAAAGGCTGAGAGAATTGGGATTTTTCAGTCTGGGAAAGAGAAAGCTTAGGGATGATCTAATTGTGTCCTTCCCGTACCCAAAGGGAGCCTACAAGAAAGATGTAGAGAGACTGTCTACAAGAGCATGTAGTGAAAGGACAAGGGGGAATGGGTTCAAACCAAAGAAAGTAGGTTTAGATTGGATATTAGGAATAAATTCTTTACTGTAAGGATGGTGAGACACCAGAACAGGTTGCCCAGAGAATCCCTAGAAGAATTCATGGCCAGGCTGGACAGTGGATTGAATAACCTGGTCTAGTGCAAGGTGTCCCTTGCCCACAGCAATGGAGCTGAAAGCAGATGATCTTCAAGGTTCCCTTGNTGTGCCTGGGAGCCCAGGAATCCAAATGAATCCTGGGCTGCATCCAGAGCACCATGGGCAGCAGGTGAGGGAGGGGGTTCAGCCCTTCTGCTCTGCTCTGGTGCAACCCCACCTGAGACCCCAGCACAGGGAGGACTTCAGCCTGTTGGAGTGAGTTCAGAGATCATCAGAGGGCGGAAGCACCTCTCCTACGACAAAAGGCTGAGAGAATTGGGATTTTTCAGTCTGGGAAAGAGAAAGCTTAGGGATGATCTAATTGTGTCCTTCCCGTACCCAAAGGGAGCCTACAAGAAAGATGTAGAGAGACTGTCTACAAGAGCATGTAGTGAAAGGACAAGGGGGAATGGGTTCAAACCAAAGAAAGTAGGTTTAGATTGGATATTAGGAATAAATTCTTTACTGTAAGGATGGTGAGACACCAGAACAGGTTGCCCAGAGAATCCCTAGAAGAATTCATGGCCAGGCTGGACAGTGGATTGAATAACCTGGTCTAGTGCAAGGTGTCCCTTGCCCACAGCAATGGAGCTGAAAGCAGATGATCTTCAAGGCTCCCTTCCAACCCAAATCATTCTGTGATTCTATAATTTTACTTATGTGGCAAAGCCCTGACTACAGGATTTTAGAAATAAAGTTCCACATAAGAAGCTGTCGCTGATTGTCATGAATAAAAGCTTGAAATAAGATATAGGTGTAAAAATAAGTCTCAGATATCTGAGGGAAATAAGAAGAATCTAATTCTTTCTATTATTGCTTAAATCTGATGATAGTTAAGCCAGCCTCATGGTTTAGCAGAAGCAAGAAAATAAGCACAGCAGATGAATACATTTTCAGTGCTTGGATCACTGACACTATGTGTACCATAACAGCCAAAATAGCAGGTAGAAGCACAGACAGTTTGCAATATTATCAGAATATCTTGCTGTGGTACAAGTTCTTTGCACTAGTGGAAGAGAATATTCTTTATACATGGTGTTGCAATTACTGGTCCTGCCCTAAATATGGGAAACCTAAGAACTGATGCCCCTAAGAACATAGAAGGGAAGGGGCAGTGTCGTGAGTCCCTGCTCATGGAGAACATGTTAATTTATGACAAGAGTACTTTATACAAACTAAATTTTTCAGCCAGCCAACAAATTTAAGGGAAGTGTAAATTTGTAGCAAAATGTTCTGATATAAAGTTTCTTTCCTGCAAATACACTTATTAGTCTAAACTACAGAATGTATAAAAAATGTTTCTGCAATCCGAATGTGTAAAATACATCACAGAGTAATGCAGGAACTAGGCATCAGTGTTTCAGCATGTCCCTAGAGATACTGAAATTAATAGCTATATTTATAACAATTATATTCTGAATCTTAGCAATGGCAAGGGACATTGTGTACGAACTGAAGCATGTTGCTATTCTAGTGAGATACTGACTCACTAAAGGAGGAACAGAACTGGGTCAGCCCTAGCAAAGGCAGAATCTATGCCTGGAAGAGGGGTAGTATTATCCCTTAAATATTTCTGAAATTTCAGTTCTTCCTTGTGGGCAAAACACTGGGGATTTATTCTGTAAAATGCAAATATTCAAGGCCTGGCGACTCTTTCCTGCTTTTGATCTCCCAGTTCTGAATGTACCTCTCAGCTTGCAGGCACAGTGTCACCTATCTGTCCCCTTCCCTTATTCCCATCAAACAGCAGTCCCTGAAGGGTGCCAGAAGTACTGTGGAAAATGGTCTTAAGCCTCCCTGGTGCCTGAGACCTGCTGATGGGGCCAAAACCAGGCTTTTACAGGATCAGTAGAAGCGGGTGATTAAAGAATGGTACTGATGTTCCCTTCATCCTTTAAGTTTCTCTCACCCCAGCTTCATCTTTCTTGGATTCTCTCCACAGACAGAAGTTATCATAATAATGTGAAGTGCTCTAAGACTCAGTGTAACACTGAAGGGTGAGACAGTGTTTTACAAATGAGGAATTGTCTACCTTTTATCATCAATATACTCCATTCACTTCTGCAGGTGTAACAATGCATCCATAATTATTTATTTTATAAATATAGAAGTCTATAATACAGGATTTGCTAGCACATCTCATAGTATGCTGAATTACCCTGAAATTTAAGGAGACTTCACACATTAGGGGAAAAGCTGTAATGGGTGGCCTTTTGGAGCTGCTTGTCATTTTGAATTCAAAGCCACAGTAGAGCAGCCTGGGTGACATCGGTTACTTCCCTCAATTCTTTTCTCACCATACTCATCACCACAGCAAATCTACCACCCCATCACCTAAACAGCATGAGTGCTGAGCTAAGATTTTCATTTCTTGTAGCAGTTTCCTGATCTGTTGGGTGGTATTCCTCATCAAGGCATGAGATGGGAATGTAGGTAGGTCACCTTTCCAGACAGCCATCACAGCTGGAGACACAGCTGGGAGGAAATGCTGGGCCTGACATAACATTCAGGGAGCAGCACAGAGAAATCATTCCTAGTCCTCTAGTTCTCCAACCAACCTTTACCGCACCTCCTGTCCCCTTCCTTGTCCCTGCCATAGCTTCACCCAGCTACAGTTTAGTTAATGATATCATGGTAATCTATCCTCAGAATTAAAGAAAGGACCTGCTGATCAAAATTACTATCTGTCAAGAATTTCAAATACATAGAGAATTGTGGGAAAATACTTTTCAGGTTGGACAGGTAATCACATAAATACATTTTTAATGAATGCTGTGGGAGAATAAAAGCAACCTCAAATGACAACCCCAACCATTTCCATCTGCTTTGAAGAGCCATTATAGACCTCCCTAACACAAGCCTAAGAGACTGAAGGTGAAAGTTTGCTGTAATCCTTGAATATCTTAGTCTTTTTTTGTGAAGAAAACGGAAGGTTGAAGTCAAGGATAAATGTCAAACCACTGTTGGGTTTTTTTTTCAATTTCAACTTGCTTCAAGTTCAAGATACTGTCTCAAATGGCAGGGTGCTAGAACAAGATGATCTTTAAAGTCCAATCTAACCCAAAAAATTCTGTGATTCTATGATTCTTTTGACTTGTAAGTAAAGTTGCTTCTTGTCACTACACAGAGTTCCTGGAGAGAAAAACCTGTTCCTTCATTTATTTTTATTCCTCCTTTCACTTTATGAAGTTTTGCTACATGAGAGGGAGCAAAATGATAGTGTGCCATCAGCCAAGTGGAAAGGTGCAATTTTATGGACCACTTCTCTGTGGAATGGGACTGATGAGGTAGGAAATACTAAATCTCTTATAGCACATGGCTTCTATAGCACTATAGCTGGGAGGGAAGAGGGTTTATGCAAAACTGGTCCTTTAAAAAAGGTCAAATAGGGAGATAAAGCCTTCCCACCAAAAAGGCTTTGATTATATGACAGCAATGCTTTCCATCTACCCTTTGAAAAAGTACAAGAGTACAGGGAATACTGAAGTACCTTCTGAGTCAATAATAAGTAGAGGAAAGATTAAAGTGACTGAGTAATTGCATCAGAAGTTTGCAATTAATGAGCAATATCTGTCTAAAAATAGTAGGATAAGATGTTAATCTTTTGCATTTTATACAATACCAGGGGGAAAAAAAGTAGTTTGCTTTTAATATTGCCATTAAAATTTTAGTGTTAATACAAAATATAAATATATTTCACTCAGCTTTCTCTTAAGAAGAAAGTGTGCAAGCACTAGTTGTAAACTAAGGCCTGTTCTCTGTAGCTTTTTAAAATACAAAGAGAGCAACATTGCAGCTGTAGGATGATGCCTGAGAGCACAGCCCATTTGTGTGGGACCAGAACATGTTTAGATTCCCTGACAGAAGTCAGATCAAACATTTAAATGAATTCTTTGGACACTATCCAAAATGAGCTCCTGCATTTGGAGATAATAGAATTGCCAGTATAAATCATACTGAAGATGGATTCGACTGCAAATGCTGTTAATACATCTGGTGGGTGACACACATCAACTATGAGTAGTGACAAGCAAACACTATCCTATGCCTGTAGAGGCTAAACCTGGCTAGATTTATTTGCAAGTGTATTTGTAGTTGCAAGACATTTGAAGGTGGTCAGGAAATGACTGCAGTGGCTCAGAATCACACCAGGGCACATTATTTTTTGTTTGTAGTTGTGGGTCACTCTCCAAAAGACATGTTGATAGTTGTGGTTCATTTTGAATAACTGATTTCTAGCAATTATTTCCATGTTACAAGCAAAGTAAATTTTATGTCAGGTCTAAGTGAGAAACACTTCCTATAAGCAATGTTGTTCTTTTACCCTAGAATATAGATAACAAGATCCATTAAACACAACATGAAAGACCAGATGAGCGTTCAGACAGAACTTCCATTTTGTCAAGCTTTATTCCTTGTGACATCAGCTTTTCTGTTTCCAAAAACCATAAGGATACAGTACTGTCATCTAAGATTAGTCATACTACTGCAACACATGATGGAATTACTTTCCAACTGCAGAGTGAATGTCATCATAGAAAAGGGAAGGAGGGAAGGAATGGGGTGGGGGGAAAGAGGCAAATCTGACATCTCTGTCTTCAGAACTATTTTGTAATCCTGAAGATTTGATAATGTCAGTAAAAGGCTAACAAGTGAAAAATCAGGTCATCTCACTTGTAGTACACTGTGCACAATCACCAAGTGAGTGATTATGCTGTAAACTAGAATCCCACTCCTGTGTCTTGGGCACAGAAGCATTTTAAACAGCTCTTTCTGTAACATTACAAAAAATTTTAACAAGGTCCTGAAAAGGAACCTTTTAGCTCCAGATGACCTACACTTGTCTTCACAAATGTTTGCCACATAATATTCCTGGTGTTATATTTTGTCTTTGAACCACACATTTTAATGATGCATACATATCATTGCACACCAGAGTAAAAATACAACACGCAGTAAAAGTTACACACCATTTTTGTCAGCTGATTCCATGCACTCATCAGAACAACAAAACAATATTAGTGGGAGGAAAGAGATGACTGCTATTAGAGTAACCAGTTATAGTTCCATATATTAAAAGTAAGAAGTCTACTGGATATTGCTATAGTTACAACAGGATATACTGCTTCTAGGAGTCCTTTAAGATAAAAGTAGATATTTAGTTTATTTCACTTTGTTCTTCTGAAGATTCAAAACATTACATAGGGATTAAAGCCTATATTTAAAAAAAAAAACCATCATGTGACCAACAAGGAATGGTGCTTCCAATGGTCACACCTATTTTCTTTCCTCTCCGTATATCAACAGGTTGTGAACGATACCTTGTAAAGGAAGCAAAGAGCTATTCACCTTTTTCTGGTCTCCATACAGAAACATGAGTACAACTTCTAAACAAAAAATCCAGATACTTAAAGAGCACGATGTAACTGCCTTTTAGTCCCTGACCCATTTGCAGTTTAAATGACTATTACCATGTGCAAGGGACTTGACAAATATTTAGAATACAAAGTAGTAGAGAAGAGATTCTTGCAGAGTCTATATTTGTAAAATCTGTCCAGCTTCTTTGGATAAAAGGCATTATCATAGAATCATAGAATGGCTTGGGTTGGAAGGGACCTCGAATATCATCCTGTTCCAACTCTTGCCATGGGCAGGGACACCTTCCACCAGACTAGATTGCTTGAAGCACTATCCAGCCTGGCCTTGGACACTTCCAGGGATGGGCCATTTCCCTGGACAACCTATTTCAGTGCCTGTCAGTGAAGACCTTTCTCCTCATATCTAGTCTAAACCTACTCTCTTTCAATTTGAACCCATTTTTCCTCGTCCTGTCACTGCACGCTCTTGTAAATAGTCTTCCTTCATCCTTTGTTTAAGTTCCATTCAGGCACAGTTGTATTAAATTTATATATTCAGGTATATTAAATACACTACTCAAAATTTAGGCACAAGTACTACAAATACTGTGCAGCATTTTTCATGGTGTTTTTGTGGTTCATGAATGAAACAAAGAAAGAAAATTTTCATAAAGTTCACAAAGAAAATGAACAGTTTCTTCTGGGCAAATTCAGTAAATAGAATTCAGTAAAATTCAGAAACAGAAATAAGCAGACCTAAGATTTGTGCTTATTCCTGTTCACATCTGGGCTGCAGAGACTTGCGAATGTAATCACTGCTCTGCTAAAGTCAAAGGAATATCTGTCAGCAGGATCATGGTTTATTCATATTTACAATCTTAGATTAAGGACAGAACATCTCCAACAGTACAATCTAAAGGACGAAAAAAATTAACTGCTATTATTGCTGCAAGTGTTGAGAAATAGGATTGAGAATCAGGCACAGCAATTTCTTTCATCAATGACACTTTCATTGGAGAAAGGAATCACATTATTATTTTAACTCAACTAGGATTTTGGTTTTTGCTGCTTTTATTTTCTTCAATACGGTGAGATTTTCAACTTAGAAGGTTAAAAATATATACAAGCTCTCTTGCTTCAGAAACTTTGAAGTGAAAACCAGTTCAAGATGGCAAAATAAAGATTTTATTCCTCAGAAACAACAAATTGTTGCTATTCCTGAAATGAAAGTCATATCTTCTGCAAGCTATTTCAAAAGCAAAAGAAATATCTCTTTCATGCTTTCTTTAGAAGGCAAATCATAAAGCCAGCAGCAAATAGAAGCAATTGGAATAGATAAGCAATTTAGAGACACTTGTTTAATCTCAGTAATTACCTATTCACAGAGGCAGGATTGGTTAGAAAGAGCTATAGATATTTTTCTATTTAAAACTTCACAGAATTTCCTGAGACGTGTTAAATACAGGATAAATGTCATCTCTCTTCTGTCAAAATCATACCAAGATAAAGAACAGAATATGGTCAGATAATATTTTCTGCTGCAGTCACAGCAGATGAACAACTCAGTGCTAAATTTTGTCTGTTCACATGTATACAAATCTTGCTTATTTCACTGAATTTCCTTCTGTCAGGCAAAGCAATGTTAGAAAGCAACCCTCTCAGTGATTTTCTGAACAGCATTTCTTGAAATGCTTTTAGAGTTCAGGAACGTCAAGAAGCTGCATTTTAAAACTATGTCCTCTTTATATTTTTTATGTGGTTTGGATTTTTCAGTCAGATTGAATAGTATTGAAATACAGACTCAGTCCTTCACTCTCCCATTGGGCATATCAATCAGCTTGGGAAAGTCAGATGAATTTGTTCCCAGACAGCAGGAATAAGCTTCAGAGGACTAAGATATACATGGCACAATGTGGCACTTGGCTGGGCAAGTTCTAGATCACTCTGGGCAAAATTAATAAATTCCAGTGCTTAAAAAAAAAGAATGTGAATGATAGACAGCATCAGGCCACTTCACAGACAGCAGTGACCCAGCTGTGGAAATGCTGCCCTTCCTGGCTGCCAGCTTTTTGATCAGTTTTGGCCCTAATTTTGTCTTCAGGGTGGCACCTAATGTGAACCCTTAACGAAGGACACATGGCTCACAGAATCAGGTTGTAAGCATGCAGGACCAGCTGGCACACCTGAGAGCAAAGCTGAAACCAGTCCCAGATTTGGCAGGC
>VYZP01036981.1:91062-103410 GCA_013400635.1 Hypocryptadius cinnamomeus | reverse complement strand
CTGAAGCCAAAAGGTTGTTAGGTTAAAGAATGAAAGGTGTTGGTTCTATGTGTTGTTTGGATTGTTTGAATTTCATTCTGGTTGGTTCAGTGTTGGTGCTGGAACACCATGACCTTCCCAGTGTGCATGTGCTTATTTATTATATTAAGAAGAAATAGCCACTGGTGTTCCTCTGAGGGAATGAGGGAAGATGACCCTTTACTACATGGGCCAGAGAAGTAAGCACTTGTGTTTCTCTACAGAAAAAGACAAATCCTCTCCGCACCCCTTGGCAGCTCCAGCTGCTTGTCTATTTAACCCTAGTTTTACATGACATGTGGTCATGTGTACTCTGGAGAACTGAAAACTGGTACGGGATTGAGGAGAGGCCAGGACATCTGCTACTGTGGCACATAGTCTTAGTGACACATCCCACCTCAAGCTGCTGCCACTGGAACTCCTCAGCCTCTGCTGAGTCCCAGAGGGTCTCAAAAGTCCCAAAGAGACTGCAAGTCATGAGCTTCCCAGGGGCTTGGTTTAACCCTTTCCCAGAAATGGCTTTTCCTTTAAATACTGCAGTTGGAAATTGGAGAAAGATCTGTATGGGGCCTGCCTGCATCCTGCTAAGGGGTGTCCTCATGCTGTGGAAACACTTCAGCAGGACAGAGGAGTTTGCTTATTAACTCCGGGATAGAAGCAGCAGTTTATAGCCTGGATGGATCAGCCGAGGAAGCAGGAACTGCCGCACGATGGCATTGTCTGCTGCAGAGAGAGGCAGAGGCTCTTCCAGCTCAGAAAACTCCGCAGGAGCCTTCCCTGGGGGTAGAGCGCGGTGCACTCGTGTCCAGGATAGGGTTACACTGCCACTAGACTGGACTAACCCTCTCAAAATGGCTTTTTCCGGATAGAGGAATCTCTCTGTTCCCAGCTCCTGGCTGAGGTGTTTGAGCAGAACAATCAGAGCCTGGCAGGAACCTGCTCTTTGCGCTGCAGTATTGCATGAGGGGGGTGTCACCTTACACTGAGGGAAACTGCGAGCAGCTCTTCTAGAATTAGACAGTCAGGAACGAAATTAAGTCAACTGAGACAAACATCTATTGGTAACGAAAAAAAATAAAAAACAGTTACTCTAGTAAAGATGGCTAGAAAAGACAGAGCAAGAGGAAGAAAAATGGTGGGGGAAAGAGACAGAGGCCTGGCTTGGAGGTGGGGAGGGCTGGACACAGGTGGCTCAGGGACACAGGTGGCTCAGGGACACAGAAATGAAGTAGACAGGGCATCGGTCAGGGATGCAGGGAGACAGGACAGATGTGAGGGCGAGCAAGATCCAGCAAGGGCCGCAGCAGGCCGGAGTCAAAGCAGAAACAAGACATAAAAGACCCCCCAGACTCAAGAAGCAAGTCTCAAAGCCCCTCCAAAAGCAAAAAGCACAGTCTCCAAAGCCTCCCCCCACTCAAAAAGCAAGTTTTGTAAAATCCCTACGGGTTGTGTTGCAGTTATTTTTATGCCCCTGTCTCCTCCCAAAGCCTGCCTGCTGACAGAAGACCACTGTCCCAGTCCAATGTCCCAGTGCAGTCCATCAGCAGAGATATTTTGCCATGGATTGCAGAGTGTCTCTGGGGTACAGTGCCTTCGGCGTTCCCCTGCTGACAGCCTGTTCCGTGTGACACATGAACTGGCTGCCAGCCAAAGTGTCCCCAGAGTCAAGGCTTTCCTCCACCTCCTCCTTGGTACCTCCTGGACATGGCACACGTATAACCCCTTCCCCATGTGCCTCTGACAACTAGGGTTGAGACAAATCACAATTAAATTGGCTCCTCACACATATGCTGTCACTGGTTTTGACACTGATGTGTCTGTGCCACAGTTTCCCAATTAAAGGCCTCAATTTTCTCTTGTTTTAATGATTTAAGGTTACCTCCTCTCTTTTAACTTCAGTTGTTCCCTTCCTGATGTTGCTTGTCAGCAGCAGGGGATGTGATCATTGTACCTGTCCATGAGAATCTTTGATAGAATTCTTGGCAGCTCCCTCTAAAACTCAGCAAGACTTGGCTCTGTATTTGTCTGAGGAGGACTGAGGTGCCCTGGTTCACATCTGCCTGCTCATCCAGGGAGCTGTCTGATGGTTGTGCTGTTCAGTGGTTTCTGTAGAGCTTTTGAAGTCTCCTGCAGGCCTCAGTCTCCATAGCCCTGAAGCTGGAGCATGACTGCAGGAAGCGTGTTCTGTGGCCCTGATGCTTTTCACCCACAGTACCTCAGGCCACTGAACACTTAAAAGACTTCTTACCTGTCCTAAAGAAATGTTTTATTTGGATAGGGCACACACTTTCAAAAGTAGCTCACAAACCTTTTTGAACTGCTTCACATGGATTTCTTTTTTGATGTGCTTGCTTCCCATGAACTGTTACCAGATTCTTTTCTTTAGGTATGTTTGTAGGGCACTGCCTTTTGTCTTCCTTTCTTCATGTTCCTACCCACGCTTGTCTCTCAAAATAGAGAAGGTTCAACACCCCTGCCACCACCACCTTTTTAAAATAAAAGAAATAACCCGCAATGTTGACTTTCTGGAGCACTGTTCAGCTTTTTCTAGCTTATAATTAAGCTTATCTTTTAACTTGATTAACCCAACAGTAAATTTAACTTTTCTAAACTGAAGAAATTAAACGCTTGAATTAAAGATTTGAAAGTAGTATAAGCATCTTCCTCCTATAGGGGTGACTTCAAGGTGATTAGAGATCCAGCCTCTTAGTGCAGAAATTCCTTTTTGGACTACACATGCTTGACAATCCCACTGATTTCAAGGTCTCTGGGGAAACTTGGGTGACATTCAGCAGAAATAATTCTGATGCTGCAGCTCAGCCAAGGTAGTGTTGGTGTTTGGATCTGATTCAGTAACACAATCCCCCTTCTCCAGCTGAGATTCCAGATACTAGTCAGCATCTCCATGTTTAAAGAGAGATGCTGGCTCATTACCTGCCATGAAAGGACATTGCTTAGCTCATTATTAAAATATGAAGTCGTAAGTTTTCTATATATTTGTCTTATGTCCTGAAAAAAAATAATCTCTTTTTGTAGTGCAAAATACCAATGCCCCTAGAAACCTCAGTTTCCTTTGTCCTGACT
Organism: Hypocryptadius cinnamomeus; assembly: GCA_013400635.1. Taxonomy (NCBI): domain Eukaryota; kingdom Metazoa; phylum Chordata; class Aves; order Passeriformes; family Zosteropidae; genus Hypocryptadius; species Hypocryptadius cinnamomeus. The sequence goes on along the minus strand of VYZP01036981.1, from coordinate 100,308 downwards.
TCACATGTTACTTCTTCCTAACTTTTATTTTTGGCTGTAGATATAAACTGCATTTTGAATTATTTCCTCGAAGACTAAGGCAAATGCCAGCACTTGTACTGTGACTTTACAAAGACACTCCTGCTGAATTTCAAACTCTTGCCTAAAATGGTTTCCAACTTTTAATTTAAATCATCTGATAAACTGCCCAGCTAGACTTTAGATATAGCTAGACTTTACCTCAGAGTAAGGGGAAATCAAAATACATGCTCAGAAAGTAGTTGTGGCCCTGCCATTTTACCCTGAAAGAAAAAAGATTTATCCAGAGTGCCCAAGTTTTCTTGCAGGTTTTCTTACACTAGATAAAAAAGATAAGCAAATGATAGTTTACATTGGTGCCCAAGTGTGTTATGTCATACAGGGAGATAGCAGGTGTGATCTAAACTCCCACAGAGGAAGATCACTTCATGAGGACTTTAAAGCCCTCTACTGGTATCTCAAAAAGACAGAAACTCTTGAAACACGCAGAGATCACAATCAGGCAGTGCCAGGACATTGTGGCAGTAAGCAGTCCTCATTTTCACTCCTTAACTGGGACTTCAAAGTCTTATGTGGCCAAGTTCTGCCATTCATCTTCAAATACCTTCATTGATCACTTGTTCAGGATAGTTCACAACTTAGCAATATTCTAATCCATCTGCACAATTTCTAGAGGGAGAAGAATAAGAATGCTGCCCCTCTACAATGAGATGTGTTTGCCACAATGAAAGAAGTCTGAGAATGCTCTACGGGCTCTCATCTCCTGACCTTTTCCTCTCAGAATTTCCAAACACGTTGACAAACCCTGGAGTTTATTGGACCAGATCTGATTTCCCAAAAGACTGGAGCACTGTAGAATCATTTTTCTTGGTTGAAGCCTGGAAGGTTTGCTATGCAGCTTTTACATTAATTTTGTCTCCAGAAATCACCTTTATCTAACATTTAGCTAATTAATGTTGAAAAGCATATCTGAAATTATTCTAATTTTTCTTCAAAGTCCCTAAATTACGTCCAGGTGTTAGAAACATAAATTACTTTTTGGTAGAATTGCTTTGTTAAATCTAGGGCTTGGCACGCTTCAGTGATCTCAGAGCTGGGGGAGGTTAGCAAAGCTTGGGAAGAAGGATGTGATTCTGATAGCAGGCACAGAGAATGTAGAATTTACAGACCACAAGGACACTTTGCAGAACTCCCAAGATAAGGAGGAAACTAACAAAGTCAACTCAGCAACCATGCTAAAATCATCTTCAACTGGGTAGAAGGCAGTTCAGCCAGGGGAATGTTGCAACTACCACCTCACAGCCACCGACCCAAGAAACCCACTGTCTGAAAAGAGAAAGACTGACATGGGACTAATTAGCATGGGAAGCCAAAGAATCATTTAACCAATCAAAGTCAGAGTACCAGTTAAGAAGTGAACCAGGTAGCTTTTAACCAGTGAATGCTGATACCTTTGTCTACTAAAATGGTGTGAAGTTTTGATGGTCAGAGAGCCAGTCTCTTGTGGCTTACCCCCCAGCTCCCTACTCTGCACAAACTAGAGCAGTACATAGAAATACCTCGCCTTGCGCCATGGTGTGAGAATTGGCACCGTGCAGTGGGCAGCGAGCCCACACTGGGGTGAGAGAAGAAACAGAATGGCACAGTCAGTCCTCCTGTGTAGTTACACTGCTGTCAGCAAATGGTCCAATTTCAGACTACAATGCCTTTTTTTCCATTATCTTCCAGTACAGTGAACTACAGCTACAGATGGGATAAGTACATAGAATCACAGAATCATAGAATGGTTTGGGTTGGAAGGGGCTTTGAAGGTTACCTCATTCCAACCCCCTGCATGGGCAGAGACATCTTCCACTATCCCAGGGTGCTCCAAGCCCCGTCCAACCTGACCTTGGAAACTTCCAGGATCGGGCAGCCACAGCTTCTCTGGGCAACCTATGCCAGAGCCTCACACAGTAAAGGATTTATTCCTAATATGAATTCTAAATCTACTCTCTGTCAGTTTGAAGCCATTCCCCCTTGTCTTGTCACTCCAGGCTCTCGCAAACAGTCTCTCTCCATCTTTGTTTGGGCTCCTACAAGTACTGGAAAGATCCACTTGGGTAGCCCTGAAGCTTCTCTTCTCCAGACTGAATAATCCTAATTCTCTCAGCCTTCACAAAGTCATAAAACTGCAGCACTTATCCTAGTGTTATTATAAATATTTCATACTGTGCCATTATCAATAGTATAAGCTTACCCAAAGAACTTCACTAGTATGCTTAACTATAAAATAAGGAACTACTTCTCTAGGTAAACATGGCATTAAGATTTTTCAGGCCCATTTCCTAATTTATGAGTTTACTTATTAAAATCAGTATAAAAAGAAGACAGATGTGGTTTTGGTTTTGCTGTGGGTTAACTCTGACAGGCAGATAAACTCCTCGCACTTTCTCCTCTGCAGTGGGTTGGGGCAGAGAGTCAGAAGGACAACACTGAGAAAACTCGTGGGTTCAGAGAAAGACAGATTAGTAAGTGAGGCAAAGCTTTATGTGCAAGCAGAGCAAAATAATAAATTTATTCTCTGCTTCCTAGGCAGGCAGATGTTTGGCCATTTCCAGGAAAGTAGGGCCTCAGCCATAACTCCAAATGTCCCCCTTCCTTCTTTCCCCCAGCAGTTCTTGCTCAGCAAGATGCCATGTGGAATAGGATTCACCTTCTATCTGGTGGGGTGTCGCAGCTGTGTCCTCTCCCAGCTCCCTGTGCACCTCCTTGCTGCTGGGGTGGTGGGATAAGCAGAAAAGGCCCTGACACTGTGTAAACACTGCTCAGCAATAACAAAAACACTGGTGTGTTATCAGCACTGTTAAGGTTGTAAATCCAAAACATGGCATCACACCAGCCACTGTGAAGAAAAATAACTCCATTGCAGTAAAACAGAATACGGGTTCTGAACCTTGCCTGCAAACTCAAATGCATTTATTCAGTGAAAATCCCTGTTTCTACCAGCCCAAGTGAGATGCAGTCTAGAAGTTATGTAATGAACAGTTCATTAGCATCTTAAGAGTACTCAGAGGAAACCAATCTCCTAATAAGCTGGTGTTTATATTTGGTTTTATGGGTATTTTTTTGTCCTCCATAGGGAGAGTAGAAAAAATACAGGGAGAGTAGAAGAGAATACAGCAGCATGCTCAGTTGGTTTATTAAAATCAATGAGTTGGAAAGCAGTAAGTAGCTATGGAACTGAGGAAAAGAAAATATTAATAGACCATGATAAAACACTCCACAGAAAACACAGTTATGCTAAAGAGTATCCTTCTCTTTTCTGCAAAAGTCCCATCACAGAGGGCATAACCAGGATGGTACAGAAAGCTGCATCAAGACTTTGTAGGAGAAAGAGAGTTCTTTGTGTTGTAATGCCTATGGAAATTCTGTGCAGTGACAGAGCTCTCGTAAGAGCTGTAAATTGGTACAATGCCTTCAGGTTTAAATTCAAGCTAGAAGCATCCCTGCTCCCAGAGCAGCAACCCTTCTGTCACTGCTCTTGGACTGCAGCTTCAGAAACAGGCAAAACAGACCTCAGCTTAGAAAACCTAAAAGCACCCTTTGGTTTCCTTAAACAGATTCAGGAGCCACCTGTATTATACATGTAAATACTTAACATGAAAAAAACAGGAGCCTCAAAAAGGCAAAACAGCTTGGTAATTTGTAAAAAGTAACCTTGATCAAAAATAAAATGTGTTAATAGTCTAAAGATGACATTCACAGTGTTCCTGGTGCACTGTACTGTAACAGTGGATAACAACTGGACATAACCAGTAGAATAACTGGATATGCTTTTCAAACTTATTCTTAGTATTCATTGAATTATTCATTGAATTCTCGTTCTTCTGTATACTTCAGCTCTGCTGTAAACTTCAGAGACCTTTTATTCACAAGCTTCTAACAAGTTACTCTGGATCCATAATTACTGAGACCAAACTGAGTCAAAATGCCAGGTGGGATTACTCTTTCTCAAAGCCTGGAGTGACACAGAATGAAGCAGAATGAAGTACATAAATCATCGTGTGCATCCCATACACATAACAGTCCAGTCATTGACCATTGTACTTACAAAGGGAGATTCAACACGTGCAATCATTTTTTACTTTTGCTACAAATTACCTAAAAGAATAAGCTACAAATAATATCTTGAACCTGTTTAAATTCAGGAATGGCATTGCAATACCCTAAAAAATTCTAAGGGTACCTAGTGCTGTTGCACTAATACAAGAGAACTGTAAGTGTGTATTACTAGTTGTTATTCACATTAGGTAAAAATGGCTCAACTCAGCTTTACAAAGCAGGAAACAAGTCATGGAGATCTGAAATTATGGAGCTAGGAAGTGTAGCCAGTCTGCTTTTTATGAGAGATGCTCTTAAGCAGTGGCAGTAGTAATGTGCTCATCTCCTGTAACTTTGCTCCTTGTGATCTACTATCCACCTCTGCAATTTTTTCTGACCTCTTTTTTCCTACATTTCCTCAGCTGAGTACCAAAAGAAAACACAGAACTTCAATGTTACTACCAAAATAAAAAATATGCAGAGCTTTTAGAAAACACAACAGAAGTGCTGGAATGTATAAACAGTACAAGATACTGAACAGTATTTTTACATTATATTACATCAGCCAAATAAATGGATAGTAGGGCTTGAGGAACAAGGATATAAATGAAGTTTTGTTAAAAGGGCTAATTTTGGTCTCTATGTCATAACTGTCGTCACCATGATGTAAATACTTCACAATCTACTTAAATTTTCCTAAGTTGTATTATTTCATGATCAGCTGTGTTTTATTTAATTTCTGTTGTACTCATCACTGAATTATCTGAGCACAATCTCTGAACAAGACAAATGGTAAAGTAGCAAATGGCTGCAATAACTGAGCAGCCAACAGGATAAATCATATATTGGCTTTGCCAAATCCTCTGTGAGTGGTTTCGTTTCTTTTCCTCTTTGGTTTAAAATGCAACACATTTTCATTACTTCTGATGATGCCAAGGAGCTCTAAACTGCATCTGCTGAAGGGAACTGTACAGTTCTTTTTAGTGCCTATGATCAGAGAATTGCTTCATTGCTGCTATGATTCATACAGAGGTTCACCAGCAAGAGAATGCCCCTGGCTAAGATAAAATAAAATAATACAATTATCTTAATGTAAATCAACCTTAGGAAATGGACGTCTCTCGTTTTTAAAAAGCCCAAACAAATAAATCTAGCATCCTGTACTCTTGGAGATTCCTTTGGAAATATCTTTGTTAATACATTCTGCACAGGGATACAGGTGGGAAAAGACACTAAACCAATTTTCCTATTGATAAGAGATGTTGTGGACTGTAGGGCATCACAACCGCTTAAATAGGTGTTCTGAACATGTTTTCAAAACATCATTTTTTTCAGATTTTTTTTTGGCACTAGACAGAATTCAGTGACAATAGACTGTAAAAAAGGCAATGTTTTGGAACTCAATGTATTAAAAACTGCCTTGATAATGCATTAAAGCAGCCAGAACATACATCACTATGATTTTCTAATTTAATTTATAACTACTAGAAAAATAAATAATTTAACCTAACAAATATGTTTATAATACTTTATTCTAAAGACAAAACATGATTTATGCTCCGGAGAAAATTACTGAGATAAAAATTGCATTCTAACTGAGGATTTGTTTTTGCCATTTATGTGTTACTTCTTTTGAGCAAAGTGATTAGCCCTTATTCAGGTCTTCTTGTTCTTGTTAAGGATGGAAACTGTTACAAAGACATCAAGTCCTTCTTGAACACAAACCTCATTGTTCTTCCAAAATGAAGTGGTGTCAAGTATGTCAGGAGTATGTAGTGGGGGATATTTCTTTTGCACAGTGGTCCAAGAGTTGTTTGGTTTGCTTTAGTTTGCTTTCGTTTGGTTTCATCTCCACACAGCATCAAGCCTTGCATTTAACTCATCTACTTCAGTTTTTGATTGGCCTTCCACTGGGTCTTCGTTTCCAGTAGCAACTTCAAATTCTTCCTCTAACTTCCTCCAGAAGTATGGCAATACTACAGTCAGATTTATCCTGAATGACTGCTCCACACCATGAAATTCAGGCCTGAACCCTCAAAACAATCTGATGTAGTCATCTATAGGCTCCTTTGCTGAACAAAGGAACTTTATGTTCTGAAAGTAAAAGATCTGAATCGGGAGGAAATGTTGACTGCGACTGCCTGCATTTATCCACAAGTACACTGCTCCATTTCCCTTCCTTTGTGCACTGCATTTTAAACATCACTTTCTCAAAGAAGAGACATCCCCAGCTTGACCAGCAGGTACAGAAGGTGATGAAAGAACTCTTAATTCCCTTCTGCTCAGGTTCTCACAGCATGTTCATTAATATTGTCACTGCTTGTCTATATTCATCAAATCAAGTTCTGTGTTTTCACTTTTGCAAGTCCAATCTACCAGCTGCTGGAGTCAGTGGAAAGCCACCATTGGAATGCTTTTACTGAAGGCTTAAGTGATATGAATGGCCATCCTGCAGACTGTTTCTAGGGTGGTTAAATTTACAGTCAGCTGTCAGAATAAATCCTGCTTTTACATCAGTGTATGCTTCTGTACTGCATCATCAAATATTCTTAAAGAAGTGCTCAGGAATTAAATCAAACTAATGGAATCATGATTATGCAAAAATATCTGCTATATGTTACTTCGGTTGCCACAACTGACCTGAGCAGTTACTGGTTCTACCATACATCATGTTTCTACAAAATGGCCATCCTTCAGCATTTTGACTTGCAAACAGTACACAGTTGAGGTATTTAGGATAAATTACTTTTGGTTCAGGACCAAGGGGTAATAGAGATAGCTTTAAATCAATATGGGGAGGCTTAATCAGAAGACTCACGAACCATTGCAAAACAAATGCAGTTGGAAGGCGCAGATTCACTTCTTTGGCTGTTGCAGGCTGCTGGGGTGATGCGAGTGAGCTCTCCCCTAGTCTCTTCATCATTCTGGATGTCACTTTGGTGCAATATGTTATCTGCTTTACTTTCCCCAGTCACTCTCTGCTTTACCATTCATTTGAGTTAGAGCTGTAGCAAGATGCCAGCGGAGTGAATCATTTGGAGACAAGTGCATGTTATTCTTTATTCAGCTGCTGCCCGCCTGGTCATGCATTCAAATGGCCAGATCTAAAGTGACAGAACCTTGTATTCCCCATTACAGCACTGAATTAGCCAAGTGCAGGGAACAGGGAGGGGATATTCATGGTATTACCAGCGGAGCAAGGGAGGAAAAAAGGTTCCTGATCTTTAAAACAGTTGGATCTTTTGACATACTGATACTTGGAAGGAAGTGAATGGCATCGCTTTAATATGTCACACATAAAGTTCTTTATGGTGTTAATGAGCTGGTTCTGAGTCTTTGTCAAAACATATCTTAAGGACAACTTAAGTGGTGTTTGAGGCATCAGACTTCACTTTTGATAAAATCTGCTTGAACTTCTTGAGGTAATGGAACTAGTGAAGCTTCCCTGAGGCTAGTACTATTTCTCCTTTGCTCCAAACATGTATTTATTTACTACTTCATTTATGGCAGGCTGAGATGACAAATTCTCAGAAATGGCCTTTTAAAAATATGTTATCTAAAAGTTTTCACAGACTACAGAGAAAAAAACCCCCAAAATTTCAAAGGAATATGAAAATTCCCTCCATTCCTCTACTATCTCACTTTACTGTTAATGAAAAGGTTTTTACCCCATTACCTGTTATAGCTAAGATATTTCCAACATTTTTGGCTTCCTTCAAATACTTGAACACTGAATACATGACCTGAGACGAAATAAATGCACATTGTGAAATTAAGGAGTACTGATGAACTCAGAACACTACAACTCCACAGCCTAAAGAGAGGGTGTCATAATCCCCAACAGATGACAGAGGGGTCCTGAAGCTTCTTAAGGACTCAGTTGCTGCAGGTGGGGGTGGTTTGATGGAAGAACTGTACCCACAGGGAGGTCTGCAGGACCACTCACCATACACACAGCATGCTGCAATGAATTCTGGAACTCCATAAATACATGTATCATTTTAGGCTGATTTACTCAAACCGTGGGGCCATCCAGAAATTGGTACAGGGATCCAATACTGAACTCAACAGACACTCCACCAACATCCATGGAACCAGAACTTGTGATCCCCCAAAATCCACGCTCAGCTGCCCCAGGGGAGGCTGCAGGCACTGACCCTCATTAACACAGAGCTAAGTGGCTGGTGTCCAAGCCTCTTTAGGGACCCAAACCAGGACAGTCCCATGGAGCTCTTCTGGGTGGGTGCCTTGCAGGACACCCTGTGCTCATATTAAAGGATTTAGCTTCCCACAGGAACCAGCAAAGACCAGCACTGATCACAAGGTAAAGATCTGTTGTATAAAGGCTTAAAAGTGCTCTACAGCAGAGTCTCAAGCTTGTGCTTCTTGCTGCAAAGGTGTGTGTCAGTCGTGAGGCAGCTGCCCGCCTGCATGGTTCTTGTGATGCCAAGAGTGCTCACTGAGCTGGGCCCAAGAAGAGCTTCAGGACAAGGAACAGGGAAGGTGTGACTCTGCACATTGGGTTCCCCAGTGAGGATCAAGACCTGGGCATCTCCAGTGGAGATTTAATCCACAATGCCATGAGCTCTGGGGCACAGAGGGTGGCTGGTCCAGACAGCCTGGCCTCAGCTCAGCGGGCTTCAGGCTCTGCGCCGGCCTAAGGTGACAGTGGGGTCAGCCTGGAGAAGAAGAGACTCAGTCAGGGGTGACCTTATCTCTCTCTTCAAGTACCTGGAAGGAGGGTGGAGCCAGGTGAGGATCGGGCTCTTCTCCCAGGTAACAAGTGACAGGACTTACTAAAGCTGCAGGAGGGGAAGTTGAGCCTGGACACTTTTCTTCACAGAAAGATAATTAGACATGGGAATGGACTGACCGGGGAGGTAGTGGAGTCCCCATCCCTGGATGTGTTTAAGGACCGGACGAGGCTCTCAGCGCCATGGTCTGGGTGACAAGGTGGAGATGGGTCACAAGGGTGAACTGTGTGACCTCGGAGGTCCTTTCAACCGGCTGGTTCTGTGATTGCTGCCGGGGGCTGCTGCGGGCGCTGCGGGGGCGGCGCGGGGCGGAGGGCGCTGCGCAGCCGGTGCAGTGCGGCAGGCGGGCCCCGGCGGCTCCGCGGCCATTCCACACGGCGGCACCGGCCTC
>VYZP01036981.1:9139-90893 GCA_013400635.1 Hypocryptadius cinnamomeus | reverse complement strand
GCGGGGCCGGGCGGGGTGCGGGACTCTGCGGGGCCGGGCGGGGTGCGGGTCCCGCGGGTGCCCGCGCTGGCGGCCGTGCCCTGCGGCCGGGCATCCCTGCGCTCGGAGCGCGCCGTACGAGCCCTGCAGCCCCCGGCTCTGGCACCGACTTCCCTCACCTGTGGCTTCCCCCCGGGGAGCCCCGCTCCCGGCTCAGCGCTGAGCTCCGGGCTCCCCGGTGCAGGGCGGGCAGCGGGGTTCGTGTGCGCTCGGATGCTAAGGGAAGATTGGCGGTGGGATTTCACGCTACCAGCTAGGAGAAAAGGGGGAAAAGCCTGGCCAAGTGCGTTCGGGGTTTGGGTTTCTGTGAAAGATGTGGACGCCAGATTGTGCGTGTTGCTCACACCTGTCTCTTTCCCTTCGGACACACTGCCTGTTTTTCTCCTGGGAATCACTTACTTTTAAGTCAGCATCCTTTTTCATCGGAGCTGCTGTGGTAGCGTGGCCAGAGCTCGGGATAATTTCCCAGTGTTAGTCCCTGTGTCCAGGTGACAAGTGGCTACGGTCTGGCAGCATCCTGCAACGAGCTTTCCTAGATGGCTTTTTTTTCTTTGTCTTTTTTTTTTTTCTTTTTTTTTTTTTTTTTTTTTTTTTTGTTATATTCACAGACAAGCAGAGCAGACTGTTCTTCCTAAATTGCTGGTTCTTAGTGCACATGTTCCTTCATGAAAATAGGATTAATTTTTTTGAGTGACAGAAGCCACATTAGGATCTTACTACACAACTTGATGTTTACCAAAGACTGAATTAATTTTGCCTAGGCAAGGATTTATCTTCTGTTGTCCTTTTCTGATATATGAAAACATGGTGCTTCTGGAAGATAAATTCCAAGGTGAAGGCCAAGTTGTTTACTATAGAAGGAACTTGTGTTAAAAATGTTACTGGTATGGGGGAGTGAGCTTGTTTTGAATCACATATCAGTGGATCTGCTTCAGATTTGGAATATCCTGCTAGGTTAATGTAGCTGAGTGTCTTGACCTGTTCAGATGCTGTACTTTCCATCCTGTTCTTAATGGGATTCATAAAGTTTGTGACCATTGTGAGTATTCCCCCTGCCAAGGTGTTGCCTATGAAAAATAGTGATATCCATTAATCTGCATGACTACTAGTAAATAATGGGCTGGGATTTTTTGCATTCACATTTGGTATTGGGGTTTTTTTCCTCTCTACTAGCCACGATGGAAAATGCAAGAAATTCTGTGCTAAATGAATAGAACTAATGGTTCTTGTTTCCCAAGTGTTTATTTTTTTTCCAGCCATTGGGTTAACAAAAGTTAACATGCAAAACTAAAAATGTTATTAGCACATGAATATAGTCCTCTCAATGTGTCAGGGATTTACATTTTCCAGTACCTGTATGAATTCCACTTTCATGAATCCAGTAGCTGTGTATGTATCACAAATAGCAAGCTACCTGCACAAGAACACTTGGCTGGACAATAGAAATGTGCAGCCACAGCTGCAGCTGCTCTCCAGGGCTGCAGTGTCTGTAGGGCTGTGTGAGCTGCAAGCGTGCTGTTTGACATCAGCAGACCTGCTCAGCTGCTCCACAGGTGACTGCCAGGTTGCACAATGCTCCCTGTGTTTTGGGAGCCTCCCCTTGTGCTGGAGGAGCCTGGGGGCTGGAGAGCATCTGCTTGTCATTCCTGGCTGGAAATAGCCACAGGGCCGAAATGTCACCAGGTCACCAAAGTATGCTTCCAGGCAAGGCAAGATCAATTTGCTGATCCTCTTGACCCAAGCCTGTAAATGCAGAGGATTGATTGGGATGATGATGGACTTGGGAGATGGAGTGAGAAAGGGGTTGGCTTTGCCCAGGGCAGTGTGCACATGTTGATGTGGGCAGTGCTGAACACACGCAGGATGAGCTGTTCCAGTCATCAATACTTCTTACAAAACACGTATTCTGTTGAATCAGTTTTGTAGTTGACCACCACTAGAGATGATTGTTATTATTTTTTGACTCAACAAATTGATGGAGGAAAATAAGCTTTATTTTAAGAAGGATATGCGTATGCTTGATAAATAGTATACACGAGTAGAAGAACAAGTTCTTTGTGGTCTCTGCATTCCCTGTGGATAAAACCAATTGAATCACATGTTTAGACCCCTTAAGCTGTTTGTATACACTTCATAGTATGGTACTAGAAATGGAGGAGATGGAGGATATGCTGCTATTAGCACTAAGCCAGATGAATAATTCTTTTGAAGGTCTGGAATATCAGTGATCCAATTGAAAATGTGTCAGCTGAGATGAGTCATGTGTTAGGCTCATTCAGTGACTAAGAAATGGAACAGCCATCGATGTCCAAGCTGAGTCACAGCTTCTGCATATTTCCTGAAATAATTTTTGATTGATAATGATGAAGCAGTTGAAACTCCTCAGTTTGTTTGTATTGTAATTTGCAGGCAGCAGAACGTTGGGATACAGAGTGTTTAAAAGATGAGACAAGTAGCTGGAATGAACGGAAGCCGTATTTCAGATGGGTTGTGTGAATTAGCAATGCTATCCTATGATTACCTCCCTTTGTTGTTCTTTTTTCTCTTATCATTATTTCTTCCTTGTACTGCCATACATGTGCATTATGAGGAATGAGGCAGAAGTGACCCTTCTGACTCCGTGACTTGAGATAAAGGCACTTAAAAAAACTGGAGCAGATAAAAGAAACCCTAAGTGTAACAGAGTAGCAGAAGAGAATCACTGTTTCTCCTAAACACAGTCTGTTCTTATGGCGTTGGTTTCTGCATAAAAAGCATGAGACCTGACAATATTAAACCTTTGCTTTATGTATAGACATGGTTGGTTTTGTTTGGTTTGGTTTTTTGTTTGGTTTCTTTTTTAATTTTAAGATTGGGATGTTTGCTGGCTGCAGTTAAGAGGAAGGATTTTAAGAATGCAAAACTTGATGGTCCTCTTGTTTGCTCTGTGGCTTTTCATTAATTTCAGTAATTAATTTTAGTGGATTTTTACAGTGAAATAAGAAAGACAGATCAAAAGCAGCACCTCTCCAAACCGTGTCATGGAGTGTTCTGCATGATTTGGGATTTTGAAGTGGAAGGTATTGGGCATCCTCAAGTGTGTGGGATGGAACAAGGAGAAACAAATTGCCTGTTGCTTTCCACACTTAAGAAAAGGGAAATAAAAATGCAGCAAAACTAAACCACAAGTACAGAGAATAATATTCAAGGTCCTCAAAAGGACCTGGTGTTAAGGTAGAGCATTGCAGACTGAGAAAGTCAGATTCAGATTCAAGGATAATTCCATATTTGATAAAGTCTGCCTCCAGTAATGCACAGTTAATCCAGTCTGTGCAGGTCACAGAGACATCCCTGCTCTGTCACAGGGAGGTTCTTGCAGAACCCCTATGTCAATGTATTGATCTTGATAATTCATATCCTTCCCTATTTTCATTTGCATCCAGCTCGTGATTTAGGATTAAAAACATGCTGGGTACTGTTTGTCACTGGATTGCTTTGCATTTACACTTCTCCCTCTGCATATGCCTTTACTTAAAGTTCAGGAGTCACTTTGTCTGGCTGCACACCGGAGCAGACTATCCTGGTTTGCAGTGATACAAGAAATAAATTGTGCTTAATCTCTAAACCTACCACTCTTCATGAAACATATTTTCTTGTGATGTTCTGTGCAGTCAAACTTTTCCTGAGTGTGCTGTTGATTGAATCCCAGTGAAAGAGCTGGGTGTCTTGGGTGTAGTTAGAAAACTTGACATCCATCTTTAGGCCCTCTTGGTTATTCTAAGGAAAGAAAGAAAAAAAAAACTGAGTTGACCAATACACCATAATCATGCTTTCAGATCTACTGATCTTCAAATTTCTCAGGTAAAATAAAACTTCTGTCCTTCCTTCAACATGGAGAAGAATAGGAATAAAGGCATGTATGAGAGAAGCAGGGATGCCACAACATGTAAGAGTAAAGGAGATGAGAGCGAATGAAGAAGAAACTCCCTATAAAGTGACTAGAAATTATTAGAAAGCCTGGTCAACACTCCATGGTTCAACTAGTAATTAAAACAATAAGAACATGTGAGTTGACTATTGTTTACCTTATGTAGTGTGAGGTCTTGTAAGTTCATTGTAATAGAGATGAACTCCCAATATAATTTTGCTGCCCTTTGTCCCCCTTTGGGGAGAAAACAGATGAAAAAGAAATGGAACTAGGACAGAACTGAACTGCCAGTATTATGTCATTAGATGCAGAACTGAACATGTGCCTTTTCAAAAACTGCCTGACAATTCACTTCATGAGAAGGAATCTATTTGTGATCATTGCCATGAGCAAAGAGCAATGGCCTTTGCATATCCACCTGTCTCCTTCTTGCCTGCTTGTTATGACACCATGGGGTGTGTTCCTGCCCAGGTTCCCTCATCACAGTCCTGCCTCCAGCTGCCTTTTCTAGCAGGAATGTAGGGAAAAGTTAACTTTTTGTAAAACGCTTGCAGTGTGGAAAGATGCCTTTAAAAGACCATTGCTGAAATTAATGTGCACAGACAGTGGTTGCCACCATCAGTGCTGTGGGGTTTCTGAGTTTGTGGTTTGCTTTGGAATTTTTGTCTGTTTGTTTGTTCTTCTTCTCCAGACAATGGCTGCCTTGCAGGCATTTTGCTATCTGGAATTTCTCTTTCATACCAACATCACAGTGGCGATGTAGGAGGTGGTCTTACCCACTGGATAAGAAGTGATGTTTCCAAAATAATTTCAAATTTGCCATCTTAACTGTGTGAAAACCCCTCTTAACCTTCCATATGGTTGATATTATAAACTTTGTGTACGAGTATGGTGAAAGGTGTGGGTTCAGGTTGCTCCTAAACCCTCCACCACAATTTTGAATGCTTACATTTGGTGGCATTTGCTTCCCCCTCCCCAGGGACCTACATCCCATGAATGCCATGCTAGGGCTGGGTGCCTGCTCTGTCTGTTAATTTGTTGGGTCTGTTGGGTCTGTGTCTTGATTAGTATCTGACTAAGGCTGCATCTAATAAATCCTTGTGCCCGTCAGTAATGTGGTGTATCCAGGCAGTTGCTGGTATCACATGTGTGAATAGGACTGGCTGTGTGCTTGGCTAACCATAAAAACAGCACTGTGTTTTGGAAGGGTTTTAAAGTTTTAACTATGGCATTAAGGCCAGTAATCAATCTGTGCACATAGTAGATAAGTGGTGCCTTTTTTCTTTTTTTCTTTTTTTTTTCTTTTTTCTTCCTGTGGCTGTTCAGAAAACCACAAAATTTTCCTTAATAAAATTGCATACAAAAGACAATGCAAAAGTGCTTTAGAATTTTTGCAAAGCTGAGACTGCAGGGAAAGACCTGTATTTTTTTCTGAGCATCAAACCTGAGGACTTCAAAGACCTAAATAACTTCTGAAAAAATGTACAATCATGATCCAGGAAGGAACAATTTTAAAACAAAAGCCTATCTGGTACGTAGTAAGTTCATGTCAGAGTTTGGACTCCTGCCTGAGACAAACACAAGATGCATTCCTGGGGTCACATCAAAGGTTAGGACAGTTAGATCATGTTAGATCATTGGGTTCCTAGCCCAAAATAACTATAATGTGTGAGGATTGGGGTTTTCTTCTTAAATTGACCTGGCTTTACTTGCCAGCTAGTAGTGCATTCGTAGCAATCACAGAGTTTCACTGTACTGGATTCTGTAATGCCCTGTGTGACTGCTGAGCAGTCTGGGGCTGCTGGCAGCTGTGCTGTGCTGGCACATGCACCCTGTGCCCAAGGCTCAGCATCCCAAGAGTGGGAATGTCTGCTGGCTCCCAGTGACCCTGCAGAGCCCAGCTTTTTACTGCTGCCCTGGAGTTATCTGGCTGTGCCTTCATTCGGGTCAAGTTTTCCTCCTTTGCTTTGATCTGTGGTAATAGTCTTGATTTTCATTTTTCCTGTGTTTTACAGTGGTTTGAACTTTATTGATTTGATGGTGCGGCAGGGGAATATTGACAACCCTCCTAAGACTCCACTTGTTCCTGGGTTCGAATGTTCTGGAATTGTAGAAGCTCTTGGAGACAGCGTGAAAGGCTTTGAGGTAATTTTTTTTTTGTATTTTCTAAGTGAGAGTTTAAGTCTCATATAAATAATCACCAGTTTCTAATCCCTTCTGCTCTGCCAGTGACAGCATCCTTCACCACCCTGTTGAGATTTGAAAGGTCAATTTTTCCTTGCTGCTTCCCAAGCATGAGAATGACCTCTTGAATTAGTTTCTGAATCCACCACTGTCATCTCCTTCAAATCCTTCCTGAAAGTCACTCATGCCATGTGCACATCCTGATGGCTAAATAGGAACTGGAAAGCATGAGTGATGTCCTTTAATAAAATGAAAGAAATTAAGTTAACTTGTTAAGTTTCCTTTCTTGGCCATGTTTCCTGTCATCACTGCTCTTTTACTCAAAGCCCAGTGCTGCTGATTCTGGTTCCAGCTTTTGATCTCGAGTTAACAGAGCCCTGTTTACAGTAAGCATTGCTTCTTACTGTGTGCATTAATGAGGTGCAGATTGAATTAGGATTCTGATTCTGCATACAGGACTTAGTGTGATTGCTCAGGAAAAATATCTATTTCACCTGACAGGTTGTGATAAATGACAGATATTTAATGTATATAGTAAAGCTGTCATAAGTGCTTATGGACTCTTTGGTATCTCTTATGGCATATAAGCAGCATTTTGTCCTGCCACCTATTCTGTTATTGATATTAAACATCTATATTCACTGCAAACTTGCATTTTATTGCCCAAGTAGGTTGACAATTTTGGAAATAAATCCGGTTAATACATGTCAATCCTATCTTAGTTATTTGCAGAGTCAGTCATGTCAAAAGGTAATCAAGTTTTCTGAATTCTTATTATATCTGGATCTTAAGAAGATATAAATTTTTTTATCTAAAGACAAAATTTTTCTCTTCTCAAACATATAAAATGTGTCAGTTGGATGAAGATAATGGCCAGTTTAGTTTCAACTGTGGTTTCAGTGGTGAAATCTTCTTAGGGGATTTGACTCAGTTCCCTTCCTGCCCCATCTCTGCCTTCAAACAAGTTGCAGTCTTTCAATATATTTTGTTACAAACAACAACTGAATGATAATTTTGCCATTTGAAAACCTTTTCTGCTTCAGCAGTTCTGCTCTAGCATCTGTACTTCCTAGCTGTGCTCCATATTGAAGAATATTCTCTGAAAGGAGGATATTCTCTAGAAAACCTCTGCTCCAGATCAGCACTCTCATTTTTAAAGTTCTTGCTATTTTTAAAGGGCATCATAAGGCTACAGCATATGGTGCTTGTTTGAATAACACTGCACCTGACTGAATGTACTGTGTCTCTTTTTAAAGTGACATCTTTGTTGTGACTGTGGAGCACGCTTGTGCTCTGCTGTACTCCTGTGACTGAAACAAGCCGTAGTATTTTATTTTTTACACATAGCCTTCATAGCCATGGTTGTGTTTGAGTGATCTAGAAAAGGGTCCACACTCAGAGTGACAGCTGTGCATGGGTATGAATCCATCAGCAGGAGAACATGCCATGAGGATGATGGAAGAGCCTTCTGTTGGTCTCTTTATGGAATTCTTGCACAGAGCAGGGGCACACCAGATGCTTGGTGTCTCCTCGACATGTGTTCTTACCTCTGTCCACAGCAATGGCAAAGACTGCACCCTGTATCTTCTGACCTCCTTTCCCTGGGTAGATCTCTTCCAGTTCAAGCCCTCCTAAAATAGGTGTAATGCCTATTCCGTCTCCCATTAAAAGAAAAAGCTGCTTTCTGATGATGACAGCTGTATCAGGCTTGATCTCTCTCCAGTTTTGGGGATAATTCTCAAGAAATGAGGTCTAATCAGACTAGGCTCTGAATAGTGTCTGTGGTAAAATGTGGTATTTAATGTTACCAAGAAGTGCCTTGGGAATCACCAAGAGGGACTTCTCTGCATTCTTTTTGGTAATCATTTATGATTTATGGCAAGGATATAGGGCATACTAACATCTGCACTAATTAATCCTAGCAGACTTTCTATTTTAGATGCTTCTCTAAGAGGAAAAGGGACCCACAGAGTGATTATCAGTGAGGCATTGTTAATTTGAATGTTTTTCAAAAGGAGGAGGCATTTCAGTGAAATTGGAGTGACAGCTCTGTTTCAGTATTCTCATTCTAAAAGAGACAACCCTTCAGAACTGTCAGCAGCCCCTTAGCTTCGAGCAAACCTGCAATATCCCAAAGCAAAAGTGATGACTCAGGAGACCAAAATGTGCTTGTGCTGTAAATGTTTGCCTGAAGGCAAAAGTGTTGTGCTTTACTCCATACCTGTAGTTCCTAAAGCATTAGAGAGCATTGGTAGAATGTAAGAGAGTATCAGGCAGATAAGCAAAGTTATTTTAGAGGGGCAGCTGCTGTTAGTTTTTAAAACACAAAGGCCTGGAGTTTGATGCTATTCCTGTATTATCCTGTGGCTCCATTGCAGAGCTCCTTTCATGGTTCAGGTTGTTGTTTTGGTTGCTGTATTCTAGAGAGGCAAAGGGTCTAAGGCAAGGTAAAAGATGCCATGGGGTTGCTGGTGATGAGGAATCATTGGGAGTTTTTAAGAGTTGTGCCTGTGAAGATTTTAACACACACTGGCCAAACATTTGCTCAGTGTGGCTGTCCCTTGCAGACCCAGCAGCCCAATTTCTGCTTTAAGGTCAGTGTTGCTGTCCAAGTCTGTTGTGCCTTGTTGTTATTCTTGTCCATCTGGGAAGAGTCAGTGTCTCTGCTCTAAAAACATGAAGCTGCAATGAAGGCCATATGCAAACAGTTGAGCTTGATGTGCCTGGACCTCTGAAGGGTTCCTAGGAGCAGCCAACTGTATCTAATATTTACAGAAAGCCTTTTTTTCTCCATAGTGAATTGTGCTTTCACTACCATATATTTTCAGAAGAAACTGAGCAGAGAAATACTGCATTGAAAGATAATATTTCATTGCTCCTTTAAATCTTGTCAAATTCACTTTGTAGGTTTAACAGTGCCTTAAAATCCAAAGGCATATTTTTGATGTTTAAGGTGGCTTATTTGAAGTTGTAGAACTAAATTCTGCTCTGACACATGGCTGTGGAGATTACAATCACGGATATATCTTGGTAGAATCAGTTAATAAGATGATAAAAATAGAGAGTGGGTACAGATGGTGTTATCTTCTGAATGAGAGCTTTTGCAACCCTTTCATGTGCTCCATCTACCAGAGCACAAGGCCTTCCCTTCTCAATCCACAGAGAGGAAAAGTAGCTCTAAATTAGTGTGATGACTGAGAAAACAAAGTGAAAATTATCCTAGGTATAATTTTGTTTATTCCATGCTTCTCATCGATATCATTATAACCTTTCCCCCTCATCTCTTTCTCTTTAGCAAAATTCCTGGTTATTGCTAAGAATGCTGTTTTCATTCTTTACATTTGTTATTTGGGAGCTCTGCTAGCAAAAGATGATCTGTATTAGTGATGATAGAAAACTACTCTATCAGAGAAGAGTGGCGCAAAAAAAAAAATGGGAAAAAAAAAAAAAAGGAAGAGGTGGCTTTAACTTCTTTTGGTTATTTTTGTTGACATTAAAAACGGTAAAAGCCCAAAGCTGAACAGTTTAATTGCTATTTTTCCAAAGATGTGGAGCACCATTTTTCCTCACAGTCAGGCAGTGACCCACACCTTGAACAGGAGACTTGCAGGTCTCACAGGTTGCTCTCTACAGTCTCAATTGCAGTCAGATCCTCACCGTTGTTTTCTTCCTTGTTTGTAGATTGGAGACAGAGTCATGGCTTTTGTAAACTACAATGCCTGGGCTGAAGTCGTGTGCACCCCAGTAGAATTTGTCTACAAGATCCCAGATGACATGAATTTTTCTGAGGCTGCTGCATTTCCCATGAACTTTGTAACTGCCTACATGATGCTCTTTGAGGTTGCAAACCTGAGAGAAGGCATGTCTGTGCTGGTTCACTCAGCAGGAGGTGGGGTGGTAAGTTGGAACTTCTCTTCCTTTCCTGTCACTGAGTAACTGAAAGTCTGATGTGTCTTCATTCCTGAAATGAGCCAGAACCTCCAGTTTGATGTGATATTCCTCTGTGTGAGGGATTGCACTGGGAGGAACTGCATCTGTTTTCCCATCAAAATGCTGATGTGAATGGTTGGCAGGAACTTTTGGTGAAATAAAAATGTTGTGGCTCTAGACTCTTATGAAAAAAATTTCATGGAAAAACCTCTAATTGGTTGTCAGCAGATCAAGGATCAAGCATTGTCTCAAATATTACATTCCTGAACTTACACATATTTTACTTCTGTGCTAAAGAAGGGTGTAGTGAAAGGAATAAATAAGCTCCCTGCAAAAGGTGTTTGTATGTAACTGTAATCCTCTTTATAGTAAATGTCCCTCTTGAATACTCCTGCACATATAATGTGTGAGTGTGTGTGGTGCTTTCACTGTGAAAGATTTTCTTTTCCCCTTCTTGTAGAGGGATTGAAAGCAGTGAAAAGTTCTCCTGTGAGCCCTGAGGAAAAGGTACAAATTCGAAATTGTAGCCAGTGGTGGCTGGTGCATGTTGTAGTTTGGATCATTCCTGAGGAGGCATTGTGTGGCACAGGCAAAGGATGAATTTGTGGGAATACCAGGACACAGTGAAATAAAGAGTCAGCATTTTGTGTCACCAGTTCCTTGAAGCATCTTTCAGGAAAATCTCTATCTTTTGGAAAACATTAAAGTTTTGTGCAAAATACTGCGATATTGACTGGGGAGTTTGTTTACATTTGAAATTATGCAGTCCTTTTTCATAAGACAGGTTTTATGAGCTGAGACCATTAGCACATATCAGCTTTTGAAACTGGAGTACTTTTCTATGTTCTTGTTATGCCTTATTTATGCTAAAATGATGTTCTGTTTTCTGCTGAGGTCTGGTGGGCAGCCCCAAACACGCCGTCCTTAATTCTGCGCCCTTAGCCCTTCTTTCAGGTTCTCATATAAATGAAGGCTGTAATCAAAGGAATAAATTCATGAGTTCTCTGTACAAGGTATTTTTAGCCAGCCATAATCCCAGTGGCAGTGAAGGGTCGGTCCTGTTGGAATAGTGGAGTAAATGAATGGAATTTATAATCGTATTATGCTCCGGCACAGTCCGGCCCAGAGTGCTGTGGCTGACTATTGTTCTGTAGTGTTCAATCTCCTCGTGTGGAATTCAGGGCTGCTAAAGCAACATGAGGCCACACATTCAGGGGAATATTCTACAGGAATCAAAGTCTCAGCTGTAGCTCTAAGGCCATTTGCCCACCTGGCACTGTAAAGACCCTGTGTGGGCTGAGCATACAGAATTAGCCCCAAAGCAATCCCTGCACGTACCTGTGGATCTAGAGAAGTTGAACCCCTCCTCCTTTTTCAGATTCCTGTGTTTCTTTCTCTTTCTGATTTCACTCGCCTCTGTTATTTCCTCCATCTTTTCCTGAAGGACTGGTAGTGCTCTGTTAGTGTCAGTTCTCACACACCCTCTGCTCTAGTGCCTCTGTGCTGGGCTGTTCCTGGAAGGAGCTGCTGGCTTCCTCTCTCATCCCAGCTGTTCAATGGGCAGCTTTTGGCTGGTCCTCTGCTGTGGCTGCTCCAAACCTTCTCTGAGAGAAGCTAAAGGAAGGATGGGTCCTGCTTGGCTGCCAGGAGAACAAGGAGAAATCAGATCCATCACTTGCTAAGTAGTTAAATAAAGCAGAGTTTGCAAGGGAAAGGCCAGACATGCAGGAAGAGCAGCCAGGCTGGCCAGGAAGGGCTGGAGGGCTGTGTTGGATCCAGGGGGACTGCAAGGAAGAGGGAGACAGGGCTGGCCAGCCTGCGAGCCAGGATCACTGTCCCAGGGGAGAGGCCCTCACACAGCCCCTTGTTTCTTGTAAGGGAAGAGAATGGAGAGCAAGAATTGGAAATTTTCCCATTGCTTGGTAGGTTTTCCAGGTAAAATATCTCTGAAGATGCGTGGATTTTTTTTTTTCTTTCTGCTAAGCAGACATAAAGATTTCAGAGGGGTCTGTGTTACTCTAATAATCTGTCTGTTAATCCTTTGAAAAATCTGACAGTTTCAGATCGAACACATCATTCTCACAAAGGTCTTTGTTAATGAACAGAAAACTGGCACTGAAGCTGCTATAGAAAGAGTTATTTTTGTGCTGTTAATTTAATAAATAGAATGCCCTTCCCCACTTTCAGCAAATCTGTCCAGTTTGTTTCTAAATGTCGGAGAAATTCCAGAACACTTTAATGAGACAATAGGCTCCCTGTGGGACTAGAAGTTTCTAATTGTTCATTTCTCATTATGCAAGATCATTATTTTAGCTGCTTCAGGCAGTTTATGAAAAAGAACTTGTTGCTTCAAAAATGTTTGTGAGGTTCTTTGTTCTGGCTACTCAGTCCTCTTTAGGAGGATCCTGCAGCTTTTTCAGTAAGTGGAGACGGGAAAATTCTCTAGGACCTTTACTCTTGTGTATTATCTCAGTTTATTTATGTGGCCTTCTTTTGTTGATAGATACTTTTGGCAGTGAGGTAACTATAGCAATTGTCTTCCCATCTGTGCCTGGAGTGTGATTAGTAGGTTTAATGTCTGACAGGATGCTTTAGATAAGTCAGGTTATTTATTCCAGAAGTTCCAGGAGACATCAGAAGATTAGGAAGAGAAAAAGGAAACATACCAAGATAAGTTGTCTTGAAAAAGGTCTCAGACACCTGTCTCTGTGTTACAGACTTGAATCATGCTCCATGTGCCAAACGAGTGCCTTCCCTGCCCCCCACTCCCTGCAGAGAGCAGGGCATGGTGCCATCTTCCCTGGTCATGGAAGGAGAGTGGCACCTGCTGTCCCTGAGCCAGGGGACAGGAGGGCACCCCCAAACTCTGCTTCTGGCCCGTGGGATATTGCAGCCTTCCCTCGGGGGAGGAGGAGCTGCTGCAGTGCTTGCAAGGGGGATTGAAGGGAGAGATGACATTTGGTTTTCACAGGGTTTGGTTTTCATTTGGTTTTCAAGTTTTTCAGCTTGTTGATTTTGATTGCTTGGAAAAGGGGCTGCTTTGGCTTTCCTGGCTTGGGACAGGGGCAGTGAAGAGAGAGTGACTCTCAGCTCCCACCCTGGGCAGGGAAGGAGGCTGAAGATATTTCAGGAGGCACAGAGCAGCCTCACAGTTGCATTCCATGATTCCTTCAGGCTCCGACAAGAGCTGAACACTTTTCAAGTCCTGCTGCTGACTAAAATCTAACAAAGTTGCCATTTGCTCCCCTTTCAGGCCTCTGCTTGGCAGGACACTTCGAACTTCTGATTAAACTGTTAGAGTGAGTATCAGGGCAGTTCAATAACTAACAAAAAATAGAATTGTCTCATACAAATGGAGTTTAAATGCTTTAAGCTACAGAAATGTTCAGGTGCCCTTCTGAACTGATGGCTAAATCAGAGAGAAAGCCAGCTAACACTAAACATCATAAATAGACATTAATGCTGCAAATAATGACTTTGCAAGAACATATGACTTACTGTAGGACATATATTGGTCTGTCTTAACTGTATAACACTGCAATTAATGTTTGAAGTGACTGTAAGACACTGGAAGAGTAGCTCCCTTCACAAATACACTCCCCCATCTCTTTAAAGTGAAGCAATGTGACCACTGAAGAAAATACCCCAAGAAAACTGAGCAGCTGTGTGCACCCTGCTGGGGCTGGTCTGCCCTAAGAGTCAATTGTTATTTAAAATAAAAACTCTCTAAGCCCGTGCATTCAGTGCAAGTCACAGCACAGGCTTGTATGAGGTTAAAAAGTTTTGTTCACAATTATTTATGTAAACTGTTGAATTACAAATACAGGACTGTTGTAGTAAAAAAAAAAATGGAAAAAAGCATTATGCTTTTCTCCTTGAGCTTCAGTAAATCCAGTCCCTATTTCTGTGATGTCTACCTGGAAAATTAATTCCTCCAGGGCTTTATATTTGTGTGAGAGAGCCATTATGTCCATTTGCTTGTTTGTTTGTTCTTCACGTACTTCCTATTCTGAATATTTAGAGCACAAAGCTTTGGTTATTTACCAAGATTTTGTAAACATCAGTCTCATCACTTAACCCCTCAGACTCAAGGCAGAATTATTAGCCAATTCTTTAGCATTTTGATCTTGCAGATGCTAAAAATAAGCCACCTTCCATGCAGGAGCATTGATTGCTTCTCCTGAAGCTGTTGTCTGACCTTCCCTTTCAGGCTCAGCAGCAAAGGAAGTGCAAGCAGAGTAAGTTACAGATGCAGTTCTCATGTTTGAATTTGAAGGGTAAATCTGACTTGGCAACAGATTTAGGCCATCCTGGCAGGATTTGTTACTGCTTGGCAGGAGCCCTCTTTTTTATTGTGTCTCCCCTGTATATATTGCAAATATTTGAGGATGTGTTCCCAGCTGAATCACTGAAGTGGTGATATTTTATCTGACAAAGAACTGGCATTTCTTAGTGAATCTAGTCACCTGCTGTCACAGACAGCATATAGGAACCCTTGCAAGAGAATGATCTAATTTCTTCCTAAAGAAACACCTAAGTGTTTATCTAGTCAGATTCTCTCCACTCTGTCTTATCCAGCGAGAAAACTTTCCAGACTTTATTCATGGCCAGTAAATGCATCTTTGTTCTTCTACAGTTAATGTATCTTTTATTTAATGATGTTATTCATTAATTAAAATTAGGCCCTCTTTCTTCTTGGGGCACTTCTTTTAGATCTTTTTGGTAGGATATATTATGTTTACAGCTAAGACAAGCTCAGCATGAAGTCTCTCCTTGGCCTGTGTTTTTCAGTCTGAAGGCAGGTTTATTTGCTCATACCCTGTTTTTGTAAGGTTAGATGTCTGTTTCCTGGGTCATCCTCCAGGCAGGTCCTGCTCCAGGCAGATGTGGATGTGTTTCCTGGGCTGGGATGTGTTTCCTGGTTGGGAGCACAGCAGCAGCAAGATGGTAGGAAAGCCAGATCCTGTTAAAACAGATCTCACAGCACTCCTGATCCTTTTAAATATTGTATGGGTAGGCTGCTCTGTCTGCACTTAGCAGGGAAGAGCACATTAAACAGCACTCCTGTGTTTGAGTCAGAGCTCCTTGAATGTGAGTAATTTGGAACACAAACCTTATGAGGAACGTTTGAAGGAGCTGGGGTTGTTTAGCCTGGAGAAGAGGAGGCTTAGAGGTGACCTTATTGCTCTCTACAGCTTCCTGAAGGGAGGCTGTAGACAGGTGGGGATTGGTCTCTTCTACCGGGCAGCAACTGACAGAACCAGAGGACACAGTCTCAAGTTACGTCAGGGAAGGTATAGGTTGGATATTAGGAAAACATTTTTCACCGAAAGAATAATAAAGTACTGGAATGCTCTTCCCAGAGAGGTGGTGGAATCACCATCTCTGGATGTGTTTAAGAAAAGGCTGGACATGGCCCATGGTGCTGTAGTCTAGATTCTGAGTTGAGGTGTTAGGACACAGGTTGGACTCGATGATCTTAGAGGCCTCTTCCAACCTCATTATTCTTTGATTCTGTGATTCTGTGATTCTGTAATTAGAATTCTGCTGTCCTGGTCCTGGCCAGCCCCCTGTGCCAGAGCATTAATCCAGCCCACTTTGCTGACACCTTCACCTGGTACCAGGGCTGTACTTGCTGTTTTTGTACTAGCAGTTCATAGCTGTTGTGCATTTGATGAAGGGCTTTCCTCTTGTTTCATCTCCAGCAGCCAAGGAAGGGCATAAATCAGCTCACATGCTGTGCCACCAAGTCTGGGCTGCTCAAAGGACCCAGCTGTTGGAGCCAGGCAGGGCAGTGGAGGCTGAGCTGCTGGTGAAGCTTCTGTAGCCATGGATGTGCTCCCTCAGCAGCCCCAGAGAGCCCTGGTGCCAGGGCCCAGCCCATTTCCAGACACTGCCTCAGAGCATAATCTGCTCATCAAACACAAAAGCCCAGCGAGCCATGCACAGAGAGCAATTTGCCTGACCAAAGCAAGCTGCAGCCTTTGAAGGCCCTTTCTTTTTGCCTCTCACAGCCCTGCACTCCCCAGAGGACGAGTCCTGTCCCCAGGTCGCTGCAGAGCCAGGTCACAGGCAGTGCTCAGCTCTCCCCTGGCTGTTCTGCCTTTCCAGGTGGAGTTTGCTTCCCCTGGCAGAGTTTTGCTGGGGTAGCTCCACTGAGCTGCAGAGGATTTGTGCCAGATGGAGATTCAGCCCTGAGTTTTTGATGCAGCTCAGCTGCACAATTTTGCAAAGGGGTAAGAAAAACACACCCTGCTAATTGTTGCAGAAAATGTTGTGAGGGTTATCTCAGGGTCACTCTCCCCCTGCCTCCACTCCAAAACTCATTTGTGGTGAGCTGAGTGTAGCAGATGCTGCCTTATGCTTGTCCAATAATCACATTTTAGTTTGTCCACTCTGCAGTGTTCACCCAGTGTTTGGTTTCCGATTTCCTCTGCTGTAATTGGGAAATGACACCTTCAGGAGATGAAATGTTGTGTATCAGACTTCACCTACCTCCAGAGAAGAGTTTTCCTGATGCCACAAGATCAGTAGATGATTCCCCTTGCAGTTTTCTTACTGTGTTTGAGTACTGCACAGCACCTTCAGGTATGCTTATGTGGAATCAGAGCATTTTAGAACTTGGATTCTTCTCACATCCAGTTCTTCTTGTGCAATATTAAGTCTGAATGCTCTTTTTAAAAATGCTGTAGCACCTTTAGGCTGCAGAAGTATATCACAGAAATGGTAATTCTTTACTGATACAGTTTTGCAGGGTGGTGTCTTTTCCATGGTTTATTCTCTATTGCTATCAGGCTGCCCTCAGTTTACATAGCAGCAAAAAGATGCTTTCTTGAAAGGATTCTGCCCCATATCTGCTGTAATTCAGTGTGCAGCTGGCACGTCAGGCTGGTGGCATTAGATCAGACCCTTTTGGAAAGCCACTCACTTGTACACCTTATTTATATTTCATCCAGCATTAAGTTTGTGTTAGCAAGGTAATTAGATTAGTAAGTTTCATTCTATTCATGCTTTCTATATTGACTTTTAAATATCGATGACGTTTTTCTTTGAAATCGTTGAAATGCACTAAACAGTCTATTTCATTGTTACTTGCTAGAAAAGTACTTTTCTATTCTTTTAGGTAATTATCTTGGTATGAGAAGTTTCCAATCCTGCAGGCTTAGACTTGGGCTTTAAAGCAATGAAATATGGAGAAATTTTTTTTTCTGGATCTAAAACTACTGTAAGGCTATACATTTATATTAATTTCTGTAATAATCTTATGTGTAGATTAGGTTCAACATACTGGTTTTATGAATTCACAGGATATCTTGAAAAGGAATCCATCAAGCAGACTGTGAAGCTGGGGAGACACATCCAGCATTAGCAGCCATCCTTCATTCCACAAGCTATTAATTTCTTTAATCTAAGCTACTCAATCCAAGCCATTAATTTCTCTAAGGTTTCACCACGTGATGTTCTGCCTCACTGCAAGTGTTCAAAAAATGTGTGGATGTGGCACTTCAGGACAACTTAGTGATAAAACATGGTAATGGTGCTGAGTTGGTGGCTGAACTTGATGGTCTCAGAGGTCTTTTCCATCCAGAATGACTCCATGATTCTGTAATAAGTAGTATATAAAATATATGAGTATATTAAAGAAGATTAATTCCACTTTAAGGGAATATTGTGTAACCATGTTTATCCCTTCAGTGAATCGCCTGATTTATTTTCTTTTCCCAAAGACTGCTAAATTCCATTTAAAGTAACATTAATTGTCCAATTGATAATTATTTTTTGCCATTTAAACTTACTAGTTTTCCTGGGTTCATAAAGCAAGAATCTGGTCAGTACTTCTATGTAGGAATTGGCATTGTTAATATGAAAAAACTAGATACGTGAAGAATATTTTTCAACCCATGCTTGTATAATTTAGCACCCTCCTGAAAGGTTTTGGAGTTCATACACTATTTCTGCTAACATGGTTCTTGCTCCCAAAGCCAGAGAGGCTGGTAGCAGAGTTGATGTGGCTTTGCCTGGGCGGGGAGGAGACAGAAAAGCCTCTTGTCCCTGTTTGCCACAGAGCAGTTGTCAGGATCCAAGTGACAGGACAGGGCTTCAGCAGCAAAACCCTTTGTGGATGCTTCATTTGTGAATCGTGGGTATTCTGAACACTGCTCTCAGTATTTGCAATTAAAATGTGTAACCTGCTGAACAGTGGCGACTAATCCAGAGGCAGCTGCGTGATTTGAGGGATTAGAAAGGAGGCTTAAGAGTGACTTGCATAGCCACAGTGCTGTCTTGGAGTTTAGCTGAATTCCACAGAAATTAGGGAAATGGTTGAGTTCATAGGTTGAGTTCAGTTCCCCTGTTTTGATGGGGAAAGCATGAAAAGTCCAATATCAGCCTTTATTCCTAGATTTCTGATAGAGCTACTAAAAATGCTTTGCACAGACATGAGTAAGAGTCAACTTGAAATTAAGATTTCAGAAAACTGTAGAAGAGTGTTTTGTGGAATTACTTCAAAACACTTCATCCAATTATAAAAGTGCTGGTCATATGAGTCAGTTGTAGGCTTCAAATATCTGCAGAGAGCTGGAAAGTATTCCCAGCTGATCTGGGATTTTAGATAAGCTTATCTCTGGGGGAGGGAGAGGTGTACTACAGAGTTTGAGTCAGGAGGAAAATAGGTTATTCATATCCCAAAGTTTTTGTGCATTTCTCCTATTCATCTCACTGTCAGTTTGTTGAATGTTAATCGTCTTCTGCAGGATAAAAATCAACATGCTTTTTTCTTGAATATTTGACCTTTTAAACATTCAGTGGTTTTGATTCAGGATATACTCATTAGCCCTTCTCTGCCCAAGTTAGATTGAAAATGCAGAAAACTAATTAGATAATAGATCAATAATGTCAGAATTTCATTCAACTACCATGCATTATAAATTACTGATTTATCTAAATCACTGTGGGTGTTGGGTTTCTGTGAGACACAGAAGTGAGAAAAGACAATTGCTTAGGAAAATTACTAAGAAAAGAACAGCTACAAAATACCCTTTTTTTTTTCTTTTAATTTTATATTACATTATTTGTGGAGGTTAAAATCTGGAAAGGATTTAGAATGAGATGGTAAGTAATAGAGAAATGAAATATCAGAATAGTGAAACATTTTCTGCTCCCTGAAAACATTACATCTTTCAAGATGAGACCCCTCAGGAATGGATTTTCTCATTATTTTTGAGAAGTTAGGGATTCCAACCCTGGAAAATGATGGATACTTTTAAAAAGAAGAGGTCATTTTTGATTTGGGGTTGGATTTACCGTGCCAGGAGTAAGCATCGTTACCTGTGAGCTTCTCTGAGCTGCTGGAAAAGCCGTTCAATCTGCTGTGGTGCTCCATCCCTCATCTGCAAAGTAGGAAAGAGAATGATCCCTTCTCTTGCTCTCTTTTCTGTGTCTGTTTGCCTGTCTAAAGGATCTCCCAAGATGTGCCTTGCTGAGCAGGCTTTTACTGAGTAACCCAGCAGGAAAGCACTCTGAAATTCCTGGGTACCACCATATATAAATAATAGCCTTGCCCTCTCTGGTGATGCTCAGCTTGGAGTTACATTCAGCAGAATACATGAGGATGCCAAGACCTCCAGGGTATGCAGTGCTAGCTAATTATCCTGCTCTAAATAAAACCCAAGTGCTAATTACTGGGATGTACAACTAATAATCAGGGTTTCTGGTTGGAGTGAATAGAAATGTGTTTGTCCTTGGGTGGTTTTACTGTCATGCATACAGTTTACAACTGACAATCTTTAGGCTGTAGATGTAAGTAAGAGTCTGCTGAATTCCATCTGACAGTTTTTTTAGAGTGACAGTGCCTTTTTTAAAACTTCTGGATATATCCATGTGACTGTGCTGGCTCCAGTGGAAAAATGTGGTTGCAAGGGGAGGTAGGGTGTGGCTACCAAAGTCTGGTTTTCTTTTGTTGGTACCTTAAGAGTAAAACAAAACCTAGGTTTGTAAAAAGATGACCTTTTAGGATGGTTTTTGAAATCTAGATGGCTCAGCTGTTAAGCTTCCCTTCTCTCAGCCTCATGAAATTAGAGGTTAAAATTAAACAAAGGCCTTCTGGGGCCCAAAACTCAAAGTACAGACATCTGATTGCACAAATTCTTCAATGCCCCAAGTGCTACCAGCATCTGATGGACCCCACTGGGTTCCTGCCCAGAGCAGGGGGAAGAATAATTTTCCTGGGTGTGCTCTGGGCTGTTTTATCCCCTTTGCTGTTGATCAGTTTTGAGCCTAAGGCCCTGCTTCAGCAGACCTCTCTTAGAGTGACTGGGGGCTATTCCTGCATTTTGAATAATCAGTAATAACTATTGTTAGCAATAAGAGGTAAAGCAGATTTTCTTTTTTATGCAGCACTTGTTGCAGCAACTTGCTGTCTCCCACTGAGACCATAAGAAGACAGGATCCTACTGTATTAGGACTGCTTTGTCTTCAGAATATCCTTGTGATTTAGTGTCTTTTTTCCTGTGGCTGAACTGCATTTCAGTGGAAATAAACTGGTTTGGGAAGTGCTTGCCCATGCTTGGTCTCAGGTTTTGCTGTGTCAGGAGTGAATGGGCAGCTGCAAACTCTGTCAACCAATTTCCATGCCAGTGAACTAACATAATAATGTATTTGCAGGGTCAAGCTGTTGCTCAGCTCTGTTCAACCATTCCCAATGTTACTGTTTTTGGAACAGCTTCATCTTTCAAACATGAAGCAATCAAAAACTCGGTAACTCACCTGTTTGACAGGAACGCAGACTATGTTCAAGAAGTGAAAAGGTAATCTTGTGTTTTCCTGAGTCAGGTCTGTACAGTATGTGGCAAAACACTATGAAAGGCACCAGGCTGATCATATTTATGGGAGGATGCTACATTTGTGAGTTTGGGATCTGTAGTTTATTCCAGTTATTCCATCTGTCCACTAGGGACAGGATAGTAAGAATCTCCCTATGTCTTGATAAGCAACATGACATTTTTCAATCCCTGGACATCTGTCGTGAGCAAAGTAAATTAAGTGAAAGAAACTAAAGATCTTAACAAAAGGATGTATTTTGCCTTCATTTGCATATGTACTTGCTTAATGTAATGCACCAAATAAGATATTTTCAGTGGATTTGTAAGGTATCCAGGTTTTGGAGTTCTCTGGTGTGCTTTTATCTGCCTGGGTTTTTATCCTCTGCCAGGGATTGATATCAGAGCACATGATGTCTGCTTTAATTTCAGATCCTTAGATTTTGTTTGTTTGCATTCAGATTAAAATCATCCTGTTGCCTTTTGAAGTCATCATGTGTGTTTCTGTTTATGTGCTTTCAAACACTTTGGTTTTCAGTTTGTCTAACTGTTGATACTGGTGTTGGTGGAGGTGGCAGAATTTCTCTCTGGGCTGTCAGCACTGCAGGCTGGTATTGCAGGAGAAATCAGGGTGGGTACAAGAGATGAAAAACCATGGGTGTAACAAGCTAGTGTGTGCTTCTTTCCTGCCACGCAGGTGTTTAATATCAGCTCAATGAGTAGTCCTGATTGCAAGACAGAAGTGGCAGTAGAATGTGCCAATACTCTGATTTGTTACTCAGATCCTTCCATTTTCCCTTTGCATTGAAAAGATCTTCAATAAACCTACAGCAGTAATTCTGAGAATGCTGCTTTGACAGATTGTCTCTTGGCAGCAGCAGCGAGGGGAATGGGGCAGTTGTTTGGTTTGATGGATATTAGCTGTGTACTGTGTTCTGCTTAAAGTGTTCACTTCTTAAAAGTCTGTGAGCAGAACAGGATGGAGCTGTGGTGGAGAAAGGACAGAGGTAGGAACCTGCTTTATTGCAGGTCACAGGGGCATTCAGCAGGGAGAAAACTCAAAAACCAGAACAAAACCAAAGCAACCACCAATGGCTCCAAGCAAATGAAAAAAACCCAAAAAAATCTATAAGAGATGTTATGAATGTGGAAGTGTTCATAGGGGATGAGGAATCAGTCCAACCAGGGAAGCCACCAAAAGCTGTTTCACTGTAAAATTTTTATTCCTTTACAGTGGAGGCTCATTCAGTGGCCTGAGTAGAAGCAAATTATTGTCCCAAATGTGGCAGCAGTACCAGGGAGTGAAGTTTCCTGGTTTTGCTGCTGTTTGTAAGCAATGTCTGGGTGTCACCTTTGTTTTGTGAGGAAGCTGAAAGATGCATTACAAGGCCAAATCGGGATATTCGGTGTATTTTTTTCCTTCTTCAGCATCATATTGACATTGCATTGACAAAGCTGTTGGAAAGTTATAAATATGCAAACTGTTTATTGAAACAGTACAAAATGGCCTGATTGTAACACTTGTGCTGGATTTCACCATCTTGGTGACTTCTCTTTATGCTTGATTTAAGTCTTAGCTGATATCTAGTTGATAAAATATCTGAAGAAGAAGACTGCAAATAACTTTACAAGTAATTTTGTCTGAAAAGAAATTAGGATAAGATCTATTTCCTTACAAATTCAGAAAAATAATATTAGATGTGAATAAGAAAAATATCCTTTTTCTCTATTCACAAAATGAGCATTCGCTGATATTTGCATTCAGTCAAAAAAGAACTTTTTATCTCTTGCCTGTCTTTTGGTAATATAATTTTTCTGAAAGCCCTGAAAAAGGGGGAATAAGATGGTTTCCCCCTCTTTAATGCCTAAGAGGCATGGGTTGGCTAGCCTGAAAAACTTGCACTGTGCCACTGAATGGGTCTGAAATGTGTTTTGATGAGGGTAAAGTTTTCACAGTCAAAGTCTCAGCCGTAGAGTCCTTTCTGAAGTACCTGGAAAATGTTAGCATCTTGTCAACAACCAGCCTGACCAGCCCTGTGTATCTTACTGCAAAGTAAGAGATTTTTCCTTGTTTTAGAATCTCAGCAGATGGAGTAGATATTGTTTTGGACTGTCTTTGTGGAGAAAATACTGGGAAAGGCCTCAGTCTTCTCAAACCACTTGGGACTTACATTTTATATGGTGAGTGGGAAAAAGCAGGTGCACATTTCAAAACTAAAGCTTTGCAGAGCTTAAAAGCATCCATGCCCCTTCTTCCAGAGCTGGTGATTGACGTGCTATGCTTGCTCAGTTTGATCATTTCCAATCAAGAGTTTTAATGAAGCTAGCTATGGATTAAATTATTGATAAATAAATGGTAATATAAAAAATGTTTAAAAAATATTTAGAAAAGTAAATCCAAAACTGAAAGTGAACCTACATTACAGATTGTTAAACATCATTGGGTGATACAGGAGAAGCGTGGGAGAAAGGTTGGATCTCTCATTCTGGGAATCATTGTGTGGCCAAGGAAACTTCAGTGTAGCTTTTGTGAGAGAGAAGCTTGAAGGAAGAATTTCAGGAAGAATGCTATTGGTTCTACCTGACATGACTTTGAGGAATCCAACCCAGGCTTCTGTTCACAAATTCCCACTCCTGTTTGTGGACTGCTCCTCACGTGGAGCAGACACATCTCCCCTGCTGCTGTGCCAGGCTGCCCTGCTGTGTGGGCAGCTCCTGTTGGAGGGCACCTGAAGGGATTGCTGTATTTATGGGCAGATGCCCAACAGAACCCAGCCTGCCCCTGACAATTTGATAGATTGCCAGTGTCATCTCAGAATTCCTGTGAGCTTGGAGGGCTTGGTTGCCTTGGCTTCTTTGTTATTTTTTATTCTCAAAGGATTTTTACTAATCTCTTTTAAGTCTGGGCATGTTTTTTTTTCTTAAATATGAATCATAGAGATGATTTTACATGTACTAAATGGTCTGCTATAGCTTTTAATAATAGGTTGTGTGTGAATGTGCTCATCTTTTGCAGGTTCATCTAACATGGTTACTGGGGAGACAAAAAGCTTCTTCAGTTTTGCAAAATCAGTAAGTTTCGCTGTGATTATGCTCTTTCCTCTAACTTTGGTCTTTTCTGTAGCTTTTTCATCTTCATAATTTTCATTTATCTCTGCTGAGTTGTTACTTCTGATGTTGTGTTTTTGTGCCATGTTTTCTTCTGGCAGCACAGCTAGGGCATGTTTGGATCTGTATGCATTTCACATTGCATTGAAATTGTCTGTGAGACATAGATCTCTTACACAGCTAAGTTTGAACTGCATTATTTATTTACTTGTGGCAAAATATCACATCCATGGATATGATTAACTGCACCCTGAAGGTTTCTTGTATCTGAAAACACTGTCAGGACCATGCAGTGAATTAAAGGAGATGTATCTCTTAATTGAGGCCTGTGTCCAGTCAATTTTAGCTTTTCAGAAGTTTGTTTCATACAGAAAAACATTTTTCAGTTCTCTGTGTTCTAAGTGACATCAAAGAGATGATTGTGTGGCATTTGTTTCCTAATTGATGATGTCAAGAAATTCAAAGTTCAGATGTTTTGGGTTTTTTTGTCTTCAGCTTACTACAACAACAGAAATCTTTGCAGAAATCCTAGAGATCAAAAGTAGGACAAATAAATCATATAAACTGCCAGCAAGAAATAAGTTAACCAGGAGTAAAATCAATTCCTTCATACAGGAAAAACGCAGGGAAAAGTCTTTTCTGAACATCTGTCCTATGATCTTTTTGCCAAAATCTCATGTAGAGCTTCCAGCAACACCCCCTTCCCAGGAGGAATTAGCTTCAAAAGTCTCTGTGTAGCTGAAAACAAGATCAGTCAGAGACTGTAGCAAGGAGCTGCTCTTTGCCTCCTACATTGTCTTAATGGTTGTAGTGGGAGGATCCTTGTCATTGTCACACGCTTGTGACCAAAAACAAGATAATCATTGCTATGCAGCCTTTTTACTGGTAATGTGAGAATATCCAGATGCATATAATGTGTAGGGTAGGTTGGCCCAATGGAATAAATTTCAGCTGAATTTTTTTTCAGATAGTATTGGTATTTATTGACAGAATAAATATGAATAAATTGAAGGAATAAAAAAGCATACAAATTTTGTATACAAGTATAACTACTTTCTTTATGTAATTGTGCTGCAAAATTAACTCATAAAAATTGTATGAAAATTCTAATTAAAAATTTACCCGTTTAAATGAAATTTGCAGGGAAGTGGCATCTCTCACTCTCAATGATGCTCTTGGGCTAAATGAAATAAAATCCTTTCATCAGATACTCTGAGGTATGCTCAAGTGTCATAAACATAATAATGGATGTAGAGAACTGGCAGCTGATAGGCAGTGCCTGGTTCCCTTGGTTTTGAGCAGAGTTGTGGCCAGGAGTTGCCAGTGAACATCTGGGCACTGCAGTGGCTGTCTGGAGACAGCAGGAGAGCAGAAGGGGGAAAGAAATCCAAACTCCTTGCTGCCAGACCCTCTTACAAACCCAGATGTGTTCTCCATCCTTCTCACACCCTGACCTCCTCCAACACGAGTTTGTTTTATTCCTGCTTGTCAGTCAGCTGCACACTTTCTTTCCTCATCCTTAAATCAAATTCTTGCTGCTTCCCTTGGCTGCTGCTTCAGACCTGGCAGATGAGTCATTTATCACATCTGCACACACAGCTTGCTTGTGAACTTTCCTGTACAATTCTTGAAAAATGTTTTTCTAACCATGCTGTTGTTTATTGGTTTCCAGTGGTGGCAGGTTGAGAAAGTAAATCCTATCAAGCTGTATGAGGAGAACAAAGTCATTGCTGGATTTTCCCTGTTGAATCTACTTTTCAAACAGAATCGAGGAGGCCTGATCAAGGGTGTGATGGACAAACTCCTAAATCTATATAACAGTAAGAAGATCAAGCCTGTGGTTGATTCATTATGGGCTTTGGAAGAGGTAGGAGTCCTCCTTTTGAAATTTCTGAAAAATATGCACTTTTAGAGGTAAAATCATATTTAAACATGTTTTCTAGTTATTAATGTGTTCTGCTTTTTAGTTTGTGCATAAATTGTCTCTAGAGCCCCTTCCATTTGTAAAATCCAAGATCCAGAGCTATCCACATATTTCTCTACTAAGTATATATTTATTGAAAATGCTAATAATGAATGTGTTTTTTCAATCTTAGAAAACTTTCTTTTTCCTAAGTGCATGAAACACGTGACTAACAAGTGCAGAGTGAAATCCAAACAATGGAATTGAAAACAAGTTAGATTTTTCCCTCAGAATGCATTTTAATACACAATCTTTAGTTTCAGTGCCACAGTTGTGCTAGCAAACCTTGCAAGTTTGCAGGTTTTTTGGCACTTATTGAAAATGTGTCAAAGACAAAGAAATCAGAACTCACTTTAAATGTAAGTTGCAATTGTGGACTGTGGCTTTCTTATGGTTCTTTTTTTAATTCCTCTAATTGCTCAGCTCTGCTTAAAGACATGCAAAGAAACCAAGCTGCTGACAGCCTGGGCAGTTACAAAGCCCTTGTTCAAAGTGCTGCTTGAGACATTTATAGTTAAATGCTGGTGAAAGAAGAGAAGTATTTTTGGAGGTGTGAACAGGCATTACCATATGAAGAAACAACACAATTATAGAGCACCAGCAGGTTAATGCTCATGGTTTATGTGTCTGTGGAGTGCACTGAGCCTGGCACATCTCTTGGGATGTGTGTCTGTGGTAGCTCTGCTGAGTGGGGTTGTGTCTGTAGTGTTGGATTTCACTGTTCAGAGGGTGCTGCAACAAAATCCTGTCTGTATTGGAACACAGTAGGTGGTGTTACCATGAGGGAGTAGTAACCTCCACCAGGCTCAATCCATGAGTAGTGCTGTATTTGACTGAGATTGTGGCTGGCCTGTGAGCTGTTTTCTGAGCCCCACGTGTCCTGTACTGTCCCTGCAAGTGCCCCAGTGCATCCCAAGGAGCCACTTCATGTGGCAGAGCTGCAAAGGGCCCAGCCCCTGTGGGCTCCTCCATGGTGACAGCTTCCCCAGGAACCCCCTTTTTTTCCTCTGGAAGGTCTGCCTGAGGCCACACTGTCACCAGGAGCACCCAGGGACACCTGGGGCTGGCCCAGCTGGGGACACCGAGGGGCTCTTCTTGGCATCCACCTGCTCCAGGAGTGTCTGGTGTTGTGATAAAGAGCAGCTGCTCAGGCAGGACCAAATCCTCTGCTGCTGCCTGAAAGGGAGAGCCCTTTTTCAGTATGAACCAGAAGTGGGATCAGATTTATGGGTTTGATGTATCTTTTTGAATTTAATTATCAAGTAAGCTTATGAAGGAGCTTAAAAATGTAAGTGGCACAGGTCTCTAGACAGGCATTCTGCAATTTCTTTGTTCATGTAAAGTACATACTTTTCATGTACTGGTGAGTAAGAGAAGGATAATTAAAATAGTAACAATAGCTTAAACAATACTTGATTGAGGACATGCCATAACATGGAAAATTACACGTGGCAGGCTGATCTCAATAGTCAGCATGATGGGAATTTGTTGGGAGACTTCTGTTTGGTAACATTTCATCTAACATTTGGCAGTAGCATGCACCATCCCCACCAGTAGATTGTGATATGTGTAAATACATCTGTTGCAAAGCACAGTCTAGAAAACTCCAGCTCATTTGTCACACCTGCTGGCTTTCCATGAGCTGTCTGGGAATTGGCAGAGGAACTGTCTGGCTGTACCTTGAGGGATATGGTAGTGCAAGAGTTGTTTATTTGATTGCAAAGTATTACTGAAATATTACTCATCCAGGGCATTATCATTTTGTATATTTTTGTGGGCATAAAAATAACGTAGGGCTGACTCTCAAATTAATATGATACACAGAGAATGTGCCATAGCTGAGAGCTAAATGGAACTAGACTGAAGAAGGGTTGGTGAATTTCTGTTCTCTTTTGGTAGGTTTTCATTTTTAATTTCAGACCTTGAACATCTCCTTTCAGAGGTGGACATTTGATTGTTTTTCACTTCCTGTTGGGTAAGCTTGATGAGCTCCAAATGTCCACTTTCATTTGCCCTCTCCCAGTAGGCTTTATTAGGGACTAAACCAATATATGACCAGCTTTTACCAGGTTTCCTAAGGAAACTTCCTGACCCATAAGAGCATTGAGAATGTGCATTAACCAGAGAGTGGCAGAAAGGGGACTCCCTACATGGCATTTGAAAATGAATGGCTGATTAGTTTTCTGTGGAGGAATATTGCCTTTTCC
Organism: Hypocryptadius cinnamomeus; assembly: GCA_013400635.1. NCBI lineage: Eukaryota > Metazoa > Chordata > Aves > Passeriformes > Zosteropidae > Hypocryptadius > Hypocryptadius cinnamomeus. The sequence continues at coordinate 62,738 of VYZP01036981.1, read as the reverse complement.
AGAGCCTTATGGGGGAATTTATGTGTCCTCTGTCTAGCAGTTCTACCCTAGAGGTTATCTTGAATCCAGTCAGAGACATGCAAAATGAAAATACTGTAAAGAAAATTCTCAAAGGAGCCTTCACCATGGGACACCTTTCCAAATGTTTTATTTTAAATACCTGAATGTACTGTCACATACATAATAGGTTTGATGTCTGTATGAAAGGCATATCCCCAGCACATCTCTTCAGCTCACTTTATTCACCCTACATCTGCATTTGTTTTCATGTATTCCTTTTTGAAAACATCAATGCACAAATTAATGCAGACTCTCTAAAGCCAACATGGAAGACACCTGGTTTTGTTTCAAAGCTGTATTACGATACAAATGCTGCTCTCTTCAGTCCTGTATCAGTTTCAGAGCAGAGGACAATGAGTTAAATGCACAATGGTGTTCCCCTTTGCTGCTCAAGGCTGGTTTCCTTGCATGATGACCCCAAAACTGAGGGCTTTATGTTCCAGTGCATGTGAGAACAGCCAGAGACAGGCTTTGTGTCAGTTTTCATCAGTCTTCATGAAGTGTAAAAAAAATACTTCATTCTTCTAAAAGCCTGGTATGGTTCCTTGAACAGCATTTATTTCTTAATAATTTCTGCAGGAGCACACAGTTTGAATTTTAAAGAATATACTGATGAGAGAATATTGTAATGGCAATTTCAAGTGGCAATAATACAGAACTTAGAGAAAATTGTTAGATTCCCATTTGCCTGTTGTGCAGTCTGTGTTAATGATGTCGAGTTGATTGTCAAATTATTTTATAGCTAGAACTGCTCAGAAATTATTATATGGACTTAGTTTGATACTGTTCCTGTTGAACCATGAAGGTCTGCCTGAGTGTCCATGAGATCATTCTAATTAGGATATAAACCCTTCAAGTGTCCTCCTTTCTCTGCTTTAGGCTGCTTTCAAAGGCCACAAAGTCTATGGAAGGACTCCTGCTTGCACTGGCCTTTGTTTTAGGACAAGCATTGCTCTGCCTCTTCAGTGCAGGCTGCTTCAACAAATTTGCCAACTGACTGAAAAGAGGAACTTAGAAGTGACTCAGTTTTCTTCAGTGCATCAGATTACTGCTGACACAAGGGAGCTCTGGATCCAGACTCTTGACTGCTGCTGTGGAGCAAAACTATTTGTACTGCTGCGTTAGCTGCTGCTGTTTGTTTGGGAAGGGTAATTTTAATCTCAAACTTACATCCATAAATCCCAGTAAAGCCAAGTCTTGTCTCAAGTAGGCAATTAGAACCACTTTATTGTGGAAAAGTAAGAAGGATTTAACTAAAAGAGACAGTAACAAAATCCACAGATACTTTAAAATGGAAATACAACTTGGGAATTGCTCATCATGAGATGAATGAAGTCATACAATAAATTAGCTGCTGGTGAGATATCTTGCTGCTTTGCAACTATTTGTTTATGCATTCAAGTGTTTAAAAGATGAGATGATTTGTAGTGGCACATGCTTAAAATGCTGCTCTGTAGTAAAAAGTTGATTGTCTGGTAGGATTGCATTTCATTACAAATAGCAGAGTTTAAAACACAATTTGTATTCAGTGAATATTTTTTGATCCTTTTAGTTGTTTCTTGGTTAGTGCCTATTTACCACTCATCTTCATTCTGATTAATTTGTACTGTGCATTTATGCATTAGCATTCTCCTGAGGGTCTGTGAGTATTTGGCTTTACACAGTAGTCAATTAGTAAGCAGGATGGAAACTGACAGTTCTCAAAAAAATCTAGTGTGTTGAATAAAAGCATGCACGTTGCACTTTTCTGTTTAAATTCTGTGGTTTTCATCTCTTTATAGTTGCAAAAGAAAATTTATGTTCAAGGTAGATTGACACAGAAGTTATATGTGCCTTCTTTGGTGATTTACAGCAGTCAAAGTTAGCACTGAGCATGTGTGAAACAAACCTCACAAATTCTTGCACGGGAACTGCCAGTCATGGTCAAAGTCATCAAAATATCTGGGGCACCTTTCCCTTTACCTGGAGCTGCTTGTTTCGAAAGGGACTCTCAGCAGCCAGAAAGTTTTCAGACTTGGGTATTTTGATCCATGTGGGTGATGAGTGAGATTATGGAAAAACATCCTGACTACAGGTCTGTGCCATGTCCCAAAGGATTCACTGCATTCCTCTCTCCCAGAGCATTTAAAGCAGTGCCTGCTGTGGAGCAATAATGGTATCAAAGGCTCCTGCTGCCTTAGGGTCAGTAAGAGTGATGAGATACTGAAACCTGTGCAATAGAGTTGTTACTCACTCTTAAGGAGTGAGAGGGCACTGTGACCATGTCCTGGCTGGTACAAAGCATGCATGTCACCAGGTGCCATTGGTTTGTAGTCATAATGCAATAATGCCTTTAGCAGCACTTCCCTTAGTGAACAGTCCTGCAAAATCCACAGCCCAGACCCAGTAATACACCATGGCACTCAGCTGTGATCAAAATCGGTGGAATCCAGGCACTAAATATTACAGATCATTATATGACTGTCAGAGAGCTCTAGTGACTGTGCCTTGTGGTCAGCACATAGAATATTTTTAACTGGAGAGAGCCCTGCACCTTAATTTAGTTTGTAATGAGCAGTGCACTGAGTCACTGGGGTTTTTTTGGCTGAATAATTATGAGAGATCTTCCTGTAAGGTTTGTATTATTTTTCCTTTGTGTGCAAATAACACTGATAGATAATGCAGAGAACAGATACATGTGAGTACAGCAACATAAGAGAAAATGTGCCTTTTAAAGGAATTATTGTATCAGTAGGTCTAGCTGTAAATATAGTTATTATCTAAGTGAGATTTCCTGCTCTTGAAGCCAGAGCTTTTCTCTGGTAGTTTGCTAAGGAACCCCAAGCTGTGTTTAAGGACCTGAAGCTAAAGGAATGCAGTGCAACTGATCACATTCCAGTGACATTACAGAGTACAGGCTGATGCAAAACTTTCCTGTAAAAGGCACATTTTGTCATAGGTTGCTGTTCTCACACTCTTTGTTCTCTGCATTAGCTATCAGTGTTGTTAGCAGGCAAGGGAAAAGAGTAGGAACCCTACTTTAAGATTACAGATTTATTGAGTTCCAATCCAGTGACAAGACCTGGGTGAAGGAACATTTTCCTTACAGAATTTATGGCATGTTTTGGGGAGGGCAAAACAATCACAATATGTCTGGTTTTAGCACTGCTCACTGGCTTCAAAGGATTCAGGTGCTGTAAACCTGTGTTTTTCCAGTGAACTCATTCTCTCCTATAAATTAACCATCTCAGTGCAGGCTGTTAAATATCAGCAATATCATTATTTGAGAGGCAGGGGGATGGGAAATCTCAAACCCATGATAGCAGAATAATAACAGTGGACCCCCTAAAGGAGAGACTTTAATTTCATCAAAAGCTATTTATGCATTTCTGTGATCTTGGCTTCAGGGCAAAAAGCCTGTCATGTATCACTGGAGTGAAACCTAGAGAAAATTGACCCATTAGTTACTTTTAATGTAGAAAGAGGGCAATCTAATAATACCAGATTGGGCTGGTATCTTGTTAGGAATACTAAACACCATCTCAGGTCTATTTTTTTTTTAATAGTTACAATGTCATAATAATGTGTGAAGGTTTTTTGTCTTTCCTCCTTGATGAAAACATTCTCCAGCAGAACAAATTATGCCTTTTTTGAAGTCAAGGACTTCTACAGTGTTTATTCTTCAGGGTATACAAAACAACAGAGTACCAGAATAAAAGTGGAAGTAAATTTATAACCAAAGTAATAACACACTCTGAAATACAGAAAAGATTAATTTTTTCATAAGCATAAAACAATTTACTTTGCAGTCAAATGGTGTCGAAAGAGGGAAGTGCAGCTCATTCTGTGAAACCTCCCACGAGCTTGTCAGTGTGTCTGTGCTGTGACTGCTCCTCCAGCACCACTCAGCAGACTCTGCTGGTTTGGAGTATTTCTTTGACAGAACTTTGCAGTTGTTCATGGACAGCTTTCCTGATGGGCAGGTGTTAACTCTGCAGATATCCTGTCCTCTGATACTGCCTTGGAATTCTCCTTGTTCTTCCTGTGTGGGGATTCTGTTCCTCTGACTGGATGAAATAAATACTTGTAGTTCAAAGTAAATTTAAATGCTTTATCTGTTCATCACCGTTGTTTCCTTGTATACACACAGGTCTAACACAAGCTTAGTACAAGATATCAAAGTACACAAAAATGCAAGGAGCTGTGTCTTTCTGATGTAACAGGTTTGAAAATGGAGATGTGGGGAAAGCAGACTGAGGAACAAAACTTGAATAACTCAGGGTAGCTTGATTCTGTGTTCACAAACAAATTATACACAGAGGCCAAATATCTTTCAAATCTATTTGAAAGAAAGACCATATCTTTCAAATGTGGGGAATCTCAGACTCATGGAAAGGTTTGGGTTGAAGAGGACCTTAAAGCTCACCTCGTTCCACCCACTGCCATGGCAGGGACACCTTCCACTGTCCCAGGCTGCTCCCAGCCCCAGTGTCCAACCTGGCCTTGGGCACTGCCAGGGATCCAGGGGCAGCCCCAGCTGCTCTGGGCACCCTGTGCCAGGGCCTGCCCACCCTGCCAGGGAACAATTCCTAATTCACAATATCCCATCCAGCCCTGCCCTCTGGCACTGGGAGCCATTCCCTGGCTCCTGTCCCTCCAGCCCTTCTCCCAGGTCCCTCTCCAGCTCTCTTGGAGCTCTTTTATACACTGGAAGAGTCTCTGAGGTCTCCCTGGAGCCTTCTCTTCTCCAGGCTAAGGGGAAAGCTATTCCACCTGAATTTTACCTTGCTAACATTAAATATAATGAACACAAGTTCCAAAGGAATGAAAACTGGGCCATGAGTAAGGTGATCTTTAATTTAGGCCTTGGCAAAGATTTTTTTTCCCAAGATGTCTATCTGAAATAAATATTAATTAAAACTCCAAATTATTTTGTTGCTGTATGCTTAGATGAATGAAACATATCTTGGAAGTACTGGAGATTAATTAGGTATAGCAATTTTTTTCCCTCTAAAACATTTTGTATACCTGACTATGGGAACTTTGCTGCTCTTGGGTGAATTATTAAGTTCCTACAAAGTGCCTGTAAAATTTCATTTGCTTTTATTATGCATTTAATTCTGTTTAACAGGACTTCATGTTACTTCATAATTCATTCTACCCTTCCTACCACTATCAGGAAGCAATGGCATAACCCAGTAGTCTTTTTAGACTGACACACTGTTGATGGCAATGGTTAAGATTTTATTAAAAGCCTGGGATAGAAACAAGACAAGACTTTGATATTGGCATGGTGGCTTCATAATAAGGCCTCAGATACACGACATTAACTGTGATTACCACAAAATCTGATTGGGTAAATGAGCTGTTTTAGGAAACTCAGACTTGTTAAGTGTGTAAGCAGAAGTCAATTCTTTTCAATTGCTATATATTATTCATAAACACTGTATGCAGTTCAAGCTACATGAAAGGAATTTAATTAGACAAGTAATTTATTTCTGCTCTATGCTTTCTAGCATTTTTTTTACAGCCTCTGAAATTTAGCTTGTTTTCTCTAGCCTGCCAGTTAAATACCTGTATTTAAACAACAACCTAGAGTCTTCAGAATGTTCCTTTATGCACAGTGAGAATATCTGTGCTGTAATACCCATTTAGCAGCTGAATAACAGAAGAGATGGTGGATGTCATTACCTGCCTGGTGCCATGCAGCACAAGAGTGGAAAGATCGTGGATCAGCCTGAAAATCTGTAATTGCCAGTTCTGGCCTCTCCCAGCCATAGCCCTGGGCTGTGTCTCAGCATGTCCAGGAGCCTTTGGTGCCCTAATGGGGGCTCTGATGCCCAGAGGTGTGAGTTCTACCAAAGGTCAGGGAGCTCTTTCCTTCCAGGGGAATGGTATTTTCTTGTGCTGGAATGAAGTGGCAAACACGGGAATGTGTTTTGGCAGGATTTCTGATGAGCATTGATCCTGTGCTCAGATTTGCTGTTGCAAAGGTTAGAAGCTGACCAGCCTGAGACTGAACCTCTCCATTAACATAAATACAGCCTGCAGCTACGGCTCTTTCCTGATCTACTTAGTAAGCACTCTGCTAAAAATTAATTAGTTATGGAGACACAGAGGCAGAAAATTCTTGGTGGAAGGCATGAGATGCTGGAGGTTGAAAGTGCAGTGGTGAGTCATGGTCGTGTTTCTGGGGCAGGCCAGGCTGTCACTGCTGCTTGGGTGCTCCTTCTGGAGCTGCAGGAAAAAGGGGATAAAAAGTAGATTTGGTTCCTGATGGATAGTCCAAGGGCAGGGGGAAATAGGCAGGAAAATAATATAGGAAGCATTGATGGATTCCTCTGAAGAAAAAGTGTGCACTATTAAAGATAAACTAGTCACATGCTTCCAGTTAATTAAATTAGCAACAGGAGGCTGTATGGGGAGAGCTGCTTTGCCATTTATTAGAAAAATAAGGACAAAGCTGTTATATTGAGCAAGCTGCTGATTAATTACTGTGAAGAAGCAGTATTTTACAGGAGTAGTCTGCCTTCTGAAATATATTAGCTGGCTTCTAAGTAATAAATTGGCACACATTCCTTATGTATGGAGCTGATCTGGTGATGCTGCAAGGAAATAAACAGAGACCTGGTTAGGGAAAGCTTTACTGTGGATATCAGTGACACCAACATTTGTGCATAGGCCCAGAAGATAGAGTGTATTTCTTCTGTCTTTATTTTGTATATTTGGCTCTAACACAGTTGTTTTACACTTCATTTTTGCTGTCTGTGTCATAACATGTAAGCACTTCTCAAGAGACAGGAAAACAGGGTGTCATGGGATCATTTCCCTATTCAAAAACAATTTCTACACTCTTCCTGAAGTGTCAGAGAACTACTTGCTTTTATACCCTGATCCAAGTGTGCTTCAATCCATTCCTTTTTATTTCTACGTGGTAATGCAAGGAAATACCTGCCTATCATCTTCCAGTCTTGCATGTGGATGAAATATATGCCAATACATTATTGCATCCACCAGCAAAAATAGTTTTAAATGAATTCTAAGATAAAGTTTGCCGTGTCTGCTGCTCCACAGAGCTGGTAGTAGCACTAATTGGCAAGGAATTCTTGAGGGTTGGAACAATGAGTGTTTTCTGTCACTCAGAAATAATTGCTGGATGCTGTGAGTGAGACTCACTGAAAAATAGCAAGTACTAGAGGGAAAATATTGGAAACAAAGTTTTCAAAGCCACATTTGGATGCTCTTTCACTCTTGTGCTGGGCTCTGTTAGTGTGTGTAGTTCCACCCACAGAGCCTGTGAACAGAACCTCGGATTTCCCTCTGTCAAAAAATTCCATTCATGCTTCCTTGTTAATTACTTGGGTGGTTTGGGAAGGAAGCTCTTGGTCAGTGAAGTTAGGCTGGCAGGGAGTGCTAATGTGAGAAATTCAGCTTTTCCCCAGGGATAGCATGAACCAGAAATCTGAGGTTTGTGTTAACAGTTCCTCCTGATTGTTTACATTCTCTGAGAAACTCCTTTTAGTCTGCATTCAAATTAAAGAAAGACCTATTTTCACAGATGCTAAGCATTTAAAAAAAAAAGAGAGAGAGAGAGAGGTAGAAATAATGAAGTCTACTTGGTGATGTTGAGAGAGTTGAGAGGTGTCATCTGTACATCTGTATATGTCTGGCACAACAGAGAATACAAATAATTTGGATTCCTCCTGCCTTTGAAATATTTCCATTTTCAGACTGATGCTTTTGGGTGAGGTTTTGGCCTCTTGATTTGAGGGGGAAAAAAAAAATCAGATTTTTTTTTTTGTTTTTCTGGCTGTAATCTATGAGTCTCTTACTTCATTAATCAATGAATGCCCAGAAATCCTCTTAAAAGTCGCTGAAAAGAATCAAAAGGGAAATGGGAGATAAGAATAATGAAAATATCTCTATATATATTTAAATCTGATGGGTCCATTTTGTCTAAATGATTCTGCACTGGCAGCATCATTGCTGAGGCCATTTCTGTTGGCTGCCAGGGGACAGAAAGGTTAACAGAGAGAAGGAAAAGGGCAGCTTTCATACCCTGCTGCATTGCTGTGGTGAGAAACAGCAGTAGAGGCTGTGCCTTGAGCATTTCTGCTGTAAATTCTAGCTCATGTTTTTCTGCTTTGAGGAATTTTGAGTGCTTGGCCTATAAAGAGAGAACATTGACATAAGCTTTTAGCTGCAGTAGAAGGATGTTTAGATGTGAATGGGTACTGAACTCTGGTACAGTAAATTAAATTAAATGGGCCTTTTTGGTTTTGGAAATGCCTTTCTAAGGTGAGCATTCTAGCTCATTTCCTGGGATCAGCTTATGGGTGTATCTGTGTAACAGTGGCCAAAGTAAATTATTAGTTCCATCAGCAAAGCCAGTTCTGTCTCTCAGCAACTGATCATGTTGATTACTAGCTTTGGCAGACTGGTAGAAATTTTGGAAATCTCTTGAGCAGTAGCACAAAATTACTCTCCAGGGTTATTTTAATTTATTTTTTCTTTGGTACTAATGTTCTGATTAGGTTACTAAGTTGCCTTTATTGCAAAGAAAACATAGATTTTGTGTTCTGTTTCACACAACTTTGCTAAGATCGAAAAAAAGGCATCAAAAATCAAAATTATCAAAATAACACTTCATTTTAGTGCGTAACAATTGTTAATCAAGATAATTGTTCTCACCTAATGACAATGGCTCACATATTCTTTTCAGTCATTTTAAACACAGATGAATTTTAAAAGCAAAATTACTCTTGGGCATAAAGATATCTCTTAGCATAATATAATCTAAATTTAATGTGATAATTGAGAGTTCTATGTGGTATTGCAGCTTAGTAATAATATTATTGCTGATTACAGACAATGATTTAAATTTACACCGAGGCAGAGAAGTAGATACATTGTCGATACTAAAAGACTCCTAAATATACATTAACCTGTTGGGAATGATTGAACCCAAAGGTGTTTTGTAGGGAAAACTCTGTGCTACGAGCACTGACTTTGAGAGAACAATACTGAAAGGAAGCAATGCAATTTTAGAGTTTCAAATGAGCACTGATCTTCCAGAGTTCTTGTAGATGCAACCTAGTCAGAGAGTGAGAAAACTAGATAAGTTTTCCCTGAATCAGCTTGTGAGACTTTAGAGAGTTGAAGATAAACAGTGATAGCTTGTTATTATAAACAACCTGCAAGTGTTGTTTTTCTACTCTCTACTTTCGTGTTTTTCTCAAAGATTGTTTATAAAAAAGGCATTTTGTCAATTAACCAATCGAGTAAAATGTTTTGATTAATTGACCAATCTAGTCTATCTGTGTCAAAACAATGTATAAAAAAGAATTTTGAGGTAAAACAAGATACTGTACAAACCAGCCTTCTGGAGAGTCTGTGTCATTTCTTACTCAACCAGTTTTGATTGTACAGGAAGTGATAGTTTGAGTATCAAAGCTCAGGCTTTGAAGGTGGTGTTACAGTGCACACATCTGACAATGTTAAGGCCATACCTGTAAGAAATGAAGCCTCAGCACAGGCAGCTCCAAATCTTTGTTTAAATTAATTCAGTTGAGTAGAGTAGAGACTGTGTAAAAGTGAATTCCTGACCACCACCAAATATCCACAACCTTGAAAAGAATCTAAGGGCTTTTTCTATTATGTGCTGTAATTTATGTCCTGGCTAAAATATCTTAAAGATCCTAAGCTTTCCTGAGCAAGAAGGGCATAACCTTTGAGTTCTTTAGCAGAAGTAACACAGTCCTGTATCTTTCCCTTCAATCTGAAGGAAACACCCAGCGTAATTCTCAGAGTTCCTGCAGTTAAACCTGTTTGCATTTAAGCAGAATGTGTGTTACTGAGGTTCTGCCTATTTCCCTGCATTGCTGGGGCTCATGCAGAAGCCTTTGGGGGTCAGGGTACATCCACATCTGCAAATTCCACAGAATTAGAGGAGAGGCTGCCTGTCTGCAGCAGGGATGTTCTGTCACATGGACACTTGTGCTTCAGCTCAGTGCTGCCCATTCTTGCAGTCTGAGCTGGGTCAGGAGAATGGAGTGCTGAGCTGAATCAGTGCTCACACACCAGAACTAAACTTGTTGTAAACTAAATCAATTTTATTGCAGTCACACTGGTACAATGCTAACGGGAAGCTAAGGTCTTTAATATAGGCTTAGAATGAGACATTTTTTAACAGTGCCAGGAGAAATATTAAGTAATAAAGCAAATAGGACTGCAGTATATATTGTAAAACTGTCAACGAGCAAACAAGATAAATTCAAATACCTTTCATCTTGCCTGGATGAATTATTTCAATCTTGCTGTAAAGTGATGTAGCTCAAACTGAGGATAAGCATGAATCACACTCTCTATCATAACAACTGTATTACAGTTTAATATAACAGAGGGTTTTGGTTTTGTTTAGTTTTAATGAAGTTACAGAGTGGCACCCAATGGTAAGATCTGACTTGGAAAGCTTTTGAATGACTGAAAAATACTGTGATAACTTACAAAGAATTAGGTTTGCAATCCTCATGGCACTACTTTCTGAGACAAAAAAAAAAATTACACAAGGAAATCAAAAGAGAAGTATTTTCTTATTTGTATCATTAGGGACCTTTGGTATTTGCCTTGATGAGTTTCAAAGATTTACATAATTAGTTTACTGATGGAGGATGGATTTTACTGAAGATAATCCATTGTTACAAGATAAAATGGAGATCGTTTTCAATGTCACAACATTAATGTGTTCTGCTAATCTGATCCCAGTAGGTGGATTTTTACATGAAGCTTCTCAGACTTTAGAAATTAGAGTGTCAAGACTTTTTACTGATTACCATCTGCAAGACTGAATGTTTACTGGATTTTGTAATCACTAAGTCTAGTTCCCATGGTTTTGGAATAGTGATTCTGGAATAAAGCACAATTTCTGCTCCTTAGTAGTGATAAAGGAAGACTTAGAGTTCTTTGGAATAAGTAGATAAGTCATACAGGATTTTCTCACTCTTTTAATAATTATTTTAATATCCCATATTGTGAAATAAGTAGCTCAAAAGAGAGCTTAAGGATGAGTCTGAGAAGTAAGTAATAGAAGGTCTTTGGGAGAAAAATACTTGACTCATTTGAATAATTTAGAGTAAGATGTAAGGTTATCGGGGCTGAAGCAATGCTGGCCACAGGTTTTGTGTCTGACTCTCAAAAAAATTCACCTGCCATTTGGGAAAGGTGCAGGACAAGGACATGTGTTCATGGGTCACGCAGAAGAAAGTAAGGAAAGTCAGGGAAGTTAAAGGGAGAAAAAAGGGAAACTGTTCTCATGCAGGTTGAGTGCTTGAAGTGTGGCTTCAAAAGTGTTGATGAGAAATGCAAAAAAAAATTGTTGGTGCTGGTAAGAGATGGAAAAACCTCTGCTAGACTGTAGAAATGAGTTTTGTGTGATGATCCAGTTATTGGATAGTGGTTCCAGTGAATCACAGAACTGGAACAAGCCTGACAGACAAATCAGGTGGAACTAATGCAAGCCATCAGCATGGACTGCTGGTAAAATAATGGGAGATATAAAAGGACATTGCTTGTGGAAAGTTTCCTATAGTTTTGCATCTTCCTGAAAGAAAGAAAATCCTCTCTAGTGAAGTACACACAATGAAATACCTCCTCTATATAAAATAAACTCTTTTGTTGTGAATAGACAGAAATTTGAATAAACAGATACTGATGAAAGCTTGGGAAGCAGCAAGAAAGTAGAGTTTTGGTTTTGTTGTATACAGAAGGGGCTTGGAAGGGCTTTTGGTCTGAACATAAAACTAAAAAGAAATACCCTTTTTACACCACAGTAGCAAGGAATTGATAGTACAATTTATCTTACAGACACAAGCCCAAAGGGCGTGGGTAGATCTGCATCACAAGGAGTTCAGGACCTCAGGGTTCCATTCACACCACTGTGCAGCTTCTGGGAGGACAAGGACTGCTGGTTTGAGAGAGACAATAAAAGGAGCAGCACATGGAAGAGTCCCTCTGAGTTCTGTGGCATCTCTTACATTATTTGAGCCCAGTATTGGAAGTTGTATTAGCCTGAGCACTAAAGCAGGGGTGTGGTGGGGAGGGTCCCCTGACCTGTGCTGCACACAGCAATGTTCCTGGGGAGCTCCAGAAAGGCTGGAGGAACTTTCCCTTGCGTGGAGAGGGCTGTGCTGGGTTCCCACAGGGAGGCAGCCAGGCAGGACTGCTGCTGCAGGGCTGTGCAGGGGACAGCAGCAGCACTGCCCTCCCACAGTCCAGGCACTGTCATGCAAAAGCAGAACAGCACCACAGAAAGCAGAGGGCTCAGGATTAGGTCTGCATGTTCTGGGGGTGGAGGAGCAGGAGAGTTTAATGACACTCATAACTACTGGAGCTGAGGGCAAGAGAACAAGTAAGATCATCTTGTGGGTTGCTTCAGTTTTTCTCCAGATAACTTTTGAAGAGATCACAGGGCAGTATTGGTGAGGGAAGAGTTTAAAAACTGATGGCATGGAGCTTGATAGTCAATAACAGCATAAGGTATCTTTTTTTTTTTTTTTAACTGCATAGTGATGAATTTAATAAAGTTTATTTCCTGCCATAATTTGTTATAGCAGATTGTGATGGAGTACAGGAATACAGCAAACTGAGCATCGTGTATTAATTCAATTTAGGCAGCAGACTGCTGCACCCTAACAGAGCACAGAGGGTGTCTTTTCCCTGTGGCTGCCAAAATTCCTTTGCAGCTAAAGGAATCTTGCTCACCATAAGAGCTGCTGCTGCAGATCAGCTTCTCTGAACACCCCAAACTTCAGGGGTGTCTGGGGCATTCCTGTGTGCACACCTGGCTGCAATTTACCACAAGATGCATTAATGCCAGAAAGGTACCATGAAGGGGACCAGTTCTGAATTCCTCTACTTGTGGCTTTGATGTGCTCAGAACCATTTTCCTAGCATTGGAACCATGCTTTTGTAATTTCTACCATCACTTCCAAAGGTTCAGCCAGTCCTGGGGAGCCAGTGGCTCACAGGAATAGAGTAGGAGTTCTGGCTTTGCTGCTGCTCTAAAAGAAATACCAGTGGAGGACCCTAAAGCTGCATCCTGATTCACAGAATGTGTCTTCTCTCAAGCTCAAATGTGTTCCAGGGATTTCATCACCAAATTTCTACCCCACAGAAACAACTTTTGACTCTGAAAGGAATAAGGTAATAATTTTCTATAGTAATGCAGGAAAAATATTACTTTCTTCAAGCTTATCTTAATAATAATTGTTACTGAGAAAAGATGTGCCAGTTTAAATCAAAATGAGTGTCTGTTCTGGCTCTGTGCAGGTTCTGAGACAATGCACAGTCTCACAGAAATCCTATAGCACTTTGTTGCAACCGAAAGTTTGTCTTTAGCTGTCAGTGCTGAATGCCGCTGAGCTGTCCTGACCTGCTGGAATTCCCTGTGTTGATGGATCAAATTTCAGGCTCTTCTCCTCTTTTATCATGTAGAAAAGCTCCCACCAAACTGCTAATCTAGGCAGTGCTCTTTAGTACTTCTAAATATTTAATTTGTTGTTGATTCTGCCTTTTTTTTCTGCTTTATCCTTGTTGACTCTGTGAGTAAAGGCTGGCAAGATTTGGCTCAGTTATTCTGTAATTACAAGGCTTTAAATCTCTTTTTCTTTGAATTTTACTGAGACAAAACAAATACTCATTGACGTCAGCAGGAGCTTGTAGGAATAAGGAAGGAGTGAGAACAGCACAGTTCTGCAGCTGTGGCTCTCCATCCAGAAGATGTATCACTTAATAGGTATCTTCAGCAGCCAAGGGAGGACTCTCAGTTTGCCTGTAGCATCAGTTTTTATTCCTTTGACATTTTTCTCATCTTGGATCTGGTTTTAGTCTTGCTGCCATGGCAACATACAGAGAGGCTAAAAGGTACTCCAGAGAAAAGGTCTCTCCTCCTGACAGGCAACAGAAGGGAATAGAGGCCATTGCTGCTGTTTGCAACTGCAAATAGCACTGGGGGGATGAAAGGGAGACAGAAAGTGTTTTCTGTTTGCACATGTGCAGGCAAAAGCATTGGTGCAGAAGTTCAGTGTGACAGGGCATAAACAGTGGTGCTGGGTAAAATCATTTCTGCTTTCAGATGCTTCAAGCAGGGCAGGAACCACATGATGTGACTTGACACGGAAACAGACTTCATGATCCAAGTTTTTCCTGCAGGGAAAATACTCTAACCAGCTCAAAATCATTGCTAGTGATACTGAATTTTTACATTTTGATTGTGTCCATGTTTTCTCCATGCCCATGTAGGCGTTTATGAAAATTGGGCCCTCCATACCCTGAGTTTGATGTGTCTTCTTACATATGCTCAGTGCTCAATTTCTGCATCTTAAGAGCTGGCTGCATTCACACAGGCAGGAATAGAGTCTATTCAAAATCCTGTAAATATTATGCTGCTTTTCCATCTGCCATGCAAGCTGCTGCATACCCTCAGCCTCCAGGAGAACTGAGAGTCTGGGAGGTCTCTTCAGAATTAATGGTGTAAGTGAGACAGGAGGATCCAGGCTGGCTGCAGATGTGGGTTTGCCAGCCTCCCATATAGCCAGCTCCCACACAAACAGGTAATTGAAGGATTCTGTCACGGCAGATGAGGCAGTTTAACACTAGAAGCACTTTTCTGCTGGCTATTCTTCTACACAGCGCAAGGGAAATATTCCTATCACGAATGCAGATCATTCCCAGGGAAGTGTGCTGTGCTGAATACAGGTTATTCCATTGCTCTCAAGGGAAATAATCCCTTACAGCAAAGGATGGCTTTGTCCAAATAACTGTGTCTGGTAGGATAACTGTCACTAATCACACAGGAAAACAGTTTTTTTACAAAAGCTTGTACAGAAGGCAGCCTGAGAAAGGGAACTATTGCAAACTCACTTAAAAAAATGAAAACAAAACAGCTTTGAAAAAAACCAGCATGTTTTTCACTGAAATATTACCCCACAACATCATATTGTATAAACATGAGAGAGACATTTGAAGATTATCAAAGAGAAAATACACCAGCAAAACAGCAGGACTAAATTTTGACAGGTGCCTCTTTTGGGAGGAGAAGGGCAGTTGTGAGCAAAGGAGCCAGTGACAGCAGCCACGTGTGTCCTGGCTGCCCAGGGAGCCTTGGCTGTCCCTCCACTGAGCCCAAGCCACCCCAGCAGGGCTGGGTGGCTGCAAAGGGACATTTCCCTCTGCTCAGTGCTTCCCCTGCCCTGACAGCCTGGCAGGGTCTGCAGGGAGTAGAGCACCACAGGTTCCCTCAGAGCTGCCAGCAGGTTCAGGAGCTGCTACCCTCGCTTCCTTGAGTTTCTTCCCTTCCACAGACATAATCCAGAAGTCAGATGATGTGGTTTTTCTTTGCAGCAACTGCAGTGTTAGTTTTAAAAGCCATATATATGAAAAACATGAAGGAAAACTCTTCTCCTGGTCTGAGAAGTGCATCTGCAATTAGAATGCAGCTCTCAATCCATATTAAAAACAGCATAGCTCTGTAATAGAACACAGCAGGGAGCCTGATAAAAATTATTTTGCTCTATAGCAGTAACGACAGCTATAGTATTAAAGCTTGGCTTATGTGGGATCTCAGCTAGAATCAACTGCAGTATGCATCTTTTTTTCTTCATTACTGTCTAGAAATAGTGCTTAAATAATTATTCTTGATATTATTGTTTGTAATTCTAATTGAGGTAGCTCTGGGCTCATTGCAATAGAGCCAGTTATGAGCAGCAACAGAACAGAATCAGCCCTAGAATGAAAAATGGGCATGTTTTTAATTCAGATTATTTTTTTATAAATGTGAAGGAGATTTGGATCATTACCTGTGACACTTGGGTTGCCAAAGTAACCTTGACTAGCCAGCTGATGTTTGCACAGCGCATGGCACTGTCACCATGGAGACCCTGTCCATGTGATTCCGCAGGCATGATGCAGTTGCAGGCATCTCAGAGAGGAATTAATTGTTGGTGAGCAATGCTCATGCAGACAGCTCTGCCCTGGCACACAGAGCCTGCACTCAAACACCAGCTAAATTTTTCCTTTGTGTTTTAGCTGCACAGAGAGGACCAGGGCAGGAGTGGAAGGAGGGAGCTCTCTGGGCTGTCCTAAGGCAAACACCGAGTTCTCCTGATGGAAAATTCATGCTCAGATTGGGAGGAGTGGTCAGAGAGTGCTGATCTGTGTAAAAGCCATGCTTGAATGATAATATTCATTTACAGGACATTTGTTTGAGTGATTGAAGGCTATGGAACACTCCTGGTGTTCCTTTTTTCTCCTCCCAGTACCTGCTCTCCCTCATTCATGTGCGACCTGGTGATGTCAGGGAAATTACACCAGTAGAGCAGGGGCTGAAATCTATCTGTGTATATAGGATATTCAAAATTCTCCTCCAAAGCTAGCTGTCATGCTGTGCTTTCCATTCTGACCTCACAATGGGACTGTGAAGTGGATTTTGGATCTGTTTTGCACAATACCAAATCAAAGACCACACAAACCTTTTGATAATAGATATAGTTCTGTTTCTGAAGGTTAAGCAGGCTAAAGGGTGCTCCCTCCTTCCTCCCCATATTCTTTGGAGAACAGAAGTCAGCCAGCCTCAAGATAAAGTCATTTTGCTGAGGTGAAACGCTTTGTTCCACCTCTTTTACTTAATTATGAATGGGCTGGATGACGACAGCAGGTCCGAAGGTGCTGTTACTATTTCTGGGTGCTACAGCTGTGATGAGCAGGCTGCAGTAGGATCAGGTGGGGGTTCTGTAGACATGACATACACCCCTCAAGGAGACACAGTCCAGGCTTCAGAAACTGCCCCAGAGCCAGGATGTGGATGGGTGAGCCAGCAGGAGAACAGTGTCACTGGGTTTGAGGCGTGCAGTGACATTGACATTTGGGGAACTGCTGTAAAGAACCACTGGAGCACCAGCTTGGGAGATGTCTGTGTTGGACACTCTCTTATGTGAAAAAAAACCACCAAAAATGGATGTTTAAAAATAATACTGGGCAGAAGTGCTCACAGGAGGGGGTGTGGGCAGAAGGGACTCGCTCCTTTTGTTTTTGCTTTTGGTCTGAAGAATCAGCTGAAGGATTAAAGAGGGGGGTGTAGCTGGAAAAGCAGGGCTTTAGGCTGATGTGTGCAGCACAGCTTAAAATTTATGAGGGGATTATTTCATGGCTAGAGGGGAACAGTCATGACATGCTGGAAGGCTTGGGCATTTTCAGTGTGTACGCAGAGGATGAAAGGTGATTCTTTGAGATGATGTATAAAAATAAACAGTAATCTTGAACCTAAAGGTGTGGAACTAATGAGAGGGAAAATTGCAGTTGTAGATCATAATCTGAACTGATGCTCTGCTTCACTGTGCCCATCTGGTACTGAGGGATGTTTCCTTTGGGTGCTGATCACCTTTTTGACAGCTCGTGATTATATAGTGTTGGAATGATTGGGGAGTTTTACAGATTACACTGAGATAATTGAATTAATATCAATCCTGGTTTGGATTAAATTTGTAATCTTAGCATAAGATTCTTTAGCCTTTCAAACCGTGGCCTGATTTATCAAAAAGGGGAGCGAAGGATTCCTTTAATTTAAGTAGAAATCCTTTCAAATACCTCAGGGAAAAACACTGTCATCAGAAGGCCTCAAGAAAAGAAAGGGCAAAGCCCTCTGCCACCATCCAATAAGCCTGCCTTAGCTGACAGTGAGGGGGTGAAGAAGCTGTCTGCAAAAATGGAACTGTAATCTGTAGATGGGAGTTTGTGCAACAGACTCATCCAACCTCATGCAGCTAAAGAAAATCCACTCTCCTCCTGCACCAGTGTCTTTCAGTGCCTTCTTTTTCTGAAGTAAATGTAGAACTTTACTAAAAAGAACAAATCAATAAAATTAATCACATTACTGAGCTAAACAGCTTCATGTAGGATGATGAAAACATTGTGTTGTGACATTTCCACTAGGAAGCTTTTCCATGGCATGTTGCCTTCATTGTTTCTCCCTCCTAAACCCCCATTACTGACGTGGGCCTGAAGCCCCCAGCGTGTTATGCTGGCAGAGCGAGTGGTTTCATGATCCAGCTTCCCAGTCTCTTTCATTTTACTCCTGAGACTGGTTCCTTGTAAGAGCCAAATACAGAAATGGATCATTGTGTTTAAAATAATATCTGAAGGCTTGAAAATAGCATCCATTTCTTAGGTAGGCTGCATTTCTCTTTCACACTGTGGAATGGTGCAGCAGATAATTAGTAATACATTTTCCATTTACATTTCCCTGTATTTATAAAGCAGTAGGCTGCTCTTGCTATGTTCTAACAGCAAAATGAAGTTCCAGAGCCAACTGAATGTCAGCAAGAATTTATGAATATGTCAGTAGAGATTACTGTTGGCTCTTGATTTTGAATGCAAGCAGACAACAAATTAGTTTGGTAGTAAAATGGGTAAGTAAGTGGGGGCTTGATTATAGCAATACAAAGTTGGAGCATAATTGTTTGTTTCAGGCATGTATTATTTATAGAGTGTCAGACTTGCACCCGGGAAAGTGTCTCTATTCAGGAACTTTCCAAAGGAAAAGGAACCAGGACAGCAGAGGTCCTGGTCCTGAAATGAAAGACTTAAGATGAAAAGCCAGACAAGAAATCTGTCCCAGTTACTGATTCCATCTGGGGCAAGCTAAAAACACCAAGAAAAATCCAAGGAGAACATAGTGAAAAAAGGAGAATTAAGGCAGGTGTACAATATGTATTTCAGGGGAAAAAAGAGTATTTTAGTTGATTTTAAATGGACTGGGTTTACACCCTGACATCAAAAGCTGTGGAAAAGCAGTGTAATCAGAAGCTGGCTGCAAATATCCAAATACAATGCCAGCATGTTATATTAGTTGTTCTATTTGGAATACACCTTGGTTTTCATTGTTTTAGCATTGCAGATACTGTTTGAGTAAAAATTGTGCAGTGCCTGCTATTTTTAATTTCATTACGAAAATCCTTTTTGTCTGGTCAGAGTGGTTACAGGTAATAACATGTTTAATTTGGAGCTTTTGTAACCTATATTTCTCAAAGAGAAGTGTATTGCAAATTAGTCAGGGGCACTGACAGAGACTTCATTAAACTTCTCCAAGTCATTTGTGGGTATATTGTGATTCCTGAAAGCTGGTTCCTTACTTGCAGTAGTAGTGCTTCACTATCTGCTATTATTAGTACTTTACTATGTAGAAGGAAGAAACTGAGATAATTATTATTCTCTTTTGTCTATGCAAGCTTGTATTTTACTTTGAAGGAAAATTGCTGTCAGCTCACTAAAGACAGAATAACTGCAATAAAATCACACCATGCTCCCAATGTATACACAGGTGCTGTGTTCAACAGTGGAAGATAGTTTATGACTGTGACTGTAGGGGATTCACTTTTGCTTTTAATGAAATAAAAACTTTGCAAATCATTAACTAAAGAGAAATTGAAATATGGGTTTTCTTGAGAGATGTTATATCAATTCAGTGGTATCTTGCCAGGACCAGTGGTCCACTAATGTGTAATAGTTCTGGTTCCATTGCAGAGCTTTGATAGAAATGGTGTCCATCAGGGGCTCTCAAGGCTAAAATCTGTAGTTTGGCACTAGGTCAGACACAGACTCTCTCAGGACTGAGCCATGCTGAAAGCAAGCACAGGACAGTGGAGCTCTGTCCTTTATTCCCCTGCAAACTCTTCATATCAGCAAACACCCCTTTGCACTCTTTCCAGTCCAAGAGCCCTCTGATGATGATACTGCAAGAATACATTCTTGATGCTACAAAAATAATTTCAATTCACTCATCCACATAAACAAAAGTAAAATCCATTTACTTGGCTTTGAGCTGACAAATGCACATAGCAACCAATACGGGATAATGGTGGAAAGAGATTTAGGGATTCTTCTTACAGAATGCTGTAAGAAGAGGGAAAACCTTGTCATTCTTTTCTGCTGGATGTTTGTTTTGAATCAAACTTCAACCACTTCAGGGAACCTCCAGTAAATTCCAGAATTTCTGCATGCCTCCCTGTATAGCCAATTAAGCCTGGGTCTGGTTTTAACCAAGTACAGAAGAATGCACTGTCTTTATTAGGAATATGCAAACACTGAGGCACAAACTCACAGAAGCTCCTCCCTCTGTGAAAGGCACAGAAAAAATGAAAATTTTCCATATAGTCTGTGCAGAACAATTTAACCATACTTGCACAGCAAAGAAGGTTTTTAGTCCTCTCTGTCCCCTATAGAAGAGGGAATGGTTTTAAGAGGCACCTTGGGAAACAAGTAGTTGCAGTCTTGGTTGAACAAGTGGACTGTTAGCAGCCATAAACATAAAATTACTCATTTCTAAAATAGCTCATGGTCTCTTAACTCAGACATGGTGTGCTGAATGGCATTGCACTAGGACAGAGCTGGACTGGCTGGGTAGGTAGGTTGCAAACAGCACTAAAAGGCACAGATGTTGTATCAGCTTTTCAAATTCTTTTCAATGTTTTTATATATTTTAATAGCTCCATCTGGATTCCATAGCCACTATTATTGTTACAAGTTTTATTGTTCCCTCTGCCTGCTGTTTGCATTTGCAAGTTACTTACAAGTGTCTTGGAAACAACTCCTGAACCTTTCTCCAGGGGCTTAAATTTGATATTGTGAAAAAAGCCGGGAAAGCACATTTTCTCAAATTTGCCTTGCTAAATACGATATGGTACAAATTAAAATAAATGTTGCATGCCCTGCTTTCCACATAATGTTCTGGTTGTAAATTTCAGTGGACAGGCAAGTGTGTTTGCTGATTTCTCCAATTCTGTTATTTATCCTGTGCTGTAACCTCCTAAAAGCTTGATTTGGGTAATAACAGACATAAAAATTATACAGCTGCTGCTTCTGCAGCATCATGGTTGGATAAAGGAATATTATCCACAGTGTAGAGCTGGTCTGACAGGATAGCTGAATGTTGTTTATGCTCTAAGGTAGCTTCATAAAAGATATTGTGATTTTGTGGACTACACTTGAGGTCAGCCTGCTATCCAGTGGGATTCATAAGATTGTGTTTTCTGAGGTGAATTTACAATAATGCCTTAAATTAGAAAGCCATTGCGTTTGCAGTGCAATTTTTCTTTTGTTCTAATAGAATTTTTCTTAAGTCTGCTATTTAATAATTGAGGGAACACCTCTAAAATTCAGGAAGTAATTCTGAGTTCACTGCAGTCAGCTTCCCAAGTAAGGCTGACAGATGGGAAAGACATTTTGTGCTGTGCCCAGCATCCATTCAATTTAATTGGAAGTTGAATGCTGTATAATCTTTAAAAATCACATACCTCCTTCTGTATTTGACATTCAGGGAATATTTCGGGGGCCTGGACCCCAATTCAGGCTTTTAAATGTACTGTGGGACCCATCAGGTCCCAGCTCAGCAGTTTCTATCAAACATATATGCCATTATTCTTAAAAATATTCAATAGAACTATGCCACAGGTGCTAAATCCTATTAACATAAAACTCATTTTTGTCTCAACTGACCCTGTTATGCTGGCAAAAAGCAGTGTGATGAGGATATGGAACAGCCTTTATGGGCACATTTTCAGTTCCTGAAGTTTCCCATGGTGAAAGTGAGGAAACTCTTGACATCTTCCAATTATTAGTGATTTATAGAACCATAGATTGGAAGAGACCTTAAGGCTCACCTCATTCCAACCCCCTGCCCTGCAGGGACACCTTCCACTGTCCCAGGCTGCTCCCAGCCCCAGTGTCCAACCTGGCCTTGGGCACTGCCAGGGATCCAGGGGCAGCCCCAGCTGCTCTGGGCACCCTGTGCCAGTGACTCAGCAGTGATCTGTAAGCTGCACATTAAATATTCAGTGCAACACACTCACACACAAATTCAATTTATCAACAATGAGCTCTCCTGAGTTGGGAAACTTCATACATCAAAATAAGCTTCTCTCCAGTGCACTTGTAAGAAGAGGTTCCTGTGCCTTTCTCACATGCACTAATTGCAGCCAGCTGTTAAACAGATGGTTTTGGTGATATGGTAGGATACCAGTTATTTAACATTTTTATTTAAAAAATAAGGAAAAAAAGTGACAAAAATAAGGAAATAAATGTTTGCCTAGGCAGCAAGACCCACAGTATTGCATTAATCCCAGCCATAGCCTGGGCATGGCATTTCCTTTGTGGTAACCCATAAGAAATTGAAAAATATCATAGGTCAATTATAAAAATGTTTCATACTTGCAGTGAAAGTAGGATGTCTTGATAAATATTTTGCAAAGATGGAATGCAATGAACCGTTCTGAATTACCTCCCTGAGCCTGTGTTTCTCCCTGCACCTCAGCTATCCATCACTTTGGTTCTGCATTAACCTTATGGATGTGTTTTGCTATTCAGAGACTGTCCTCAGGACTCACATCCCATTTTGGCAAGCACAGTGCAAAAGCCAGGCCTTACAAATTCACTAAAAAGTGTTTAACTCTTGTCTTTTTTCAAGCAGCTCTTTGAGTGACCTTGCACTGAGCACACCTTAAATGTTTCGCTGGCTTTGGAAAGGAGGGACTCAGGATTCTCCTTGGGTGAGACTGAAAATCATCAATAGTGATCTTTCTTTCAGGTGAAGGAGGCCATGCAGAGAATCCATGACCGAGGAAATATAGGAAAACTCATTCTGGATGTGGAGAAAGCACCCACTCCCCTGGTGAGTGCAGAGCACAGGCATGATGTACAGCCAGGCATGGTACAGCCTGGCAGTCACTTCTGGACACATGCTCCTTTTTGACACTGATTTCTTCTAAATCTGTAGCACCCAAATACCACCAGTAACCATAATTTCTGTACTTAACCCAAGTGAAATGTACTTCCTGAGGTGCCAGCAGTTGCTTCTCTCTACTGAATCACTATCTGCTTCTCCAAAAATGTGCCAGCAAGTGTTGGACTGGGGTAAAACTGCTATGTGTCTTTCTGCCCTTGTGAGGAAAACAAACAGACTTTTCTCAAACTAAAAAATTCCTCTATTAATAAGTGGATTGAACAGGAAAAAAACCCAGTCAATATTGCTGCAGTGGGCAAACATAAAAGTGCTTTCTGATTCCCATAGTAAAGTTAGAGTATACTTTTGGTAGGAATTTAGTTTACTGGTTTGTGTAATATATGAAGTATAACACGTAAATATTTCCAGAAGTATCCTGAAGGAAGATAGTAGTGATGGAGCTCTGGTCCACTAGATTGGGAGCACTTAGGATGGTCCAGAAAGAAATCTTTCAGAGAGCAGTGGTAAATGAGAGCCAAGCTCTCCTGAGCATTCACTGATGGTGTAGGAAAGAGCAGTAAAGAAGGTAATGCAAACCTGACTTTAAATCAATACTGATATGTGAAGTTTGTTTTCAGACCTGAGAAACCTCCTGTTTCCAAAGAAAAGAAAAGAACCTAGACCTAGAGCTAAGCTCTTACTCTAAAACTGCCCCTCAATCTCATACAAACACTCTGCAAGGAAAAGGAAGGCTTTGAGGACCTCACATGTGGAACAATACACTTTC
The DNA here is from genome assembly GCA_013400635.1 of Hypocryptadius cinnamomeus. NCBI lineage: Eukaryota > Metazoa > Chordata > Aves > Passeriformes > Zosteropidae > Hypocryptadius > Hypocryptadius cinnamomeus. The sequence goes on along the minus strand of VYZP01036981.1, from coordinate 39,144 downwards.
ATCAAAGGGTGTTAACTCAAAAGTATGGATAACTTCAGAGCAATGTTTTTTCTGCATTAAAATCAGGTTGCATTTGATATTTTTATTTCTACCAGAGGCTAATAATCAATCAGGGAAGGAACATCATTGCATTTCTCTTTAAAAAGTAAATGGGCCCCTTGCTTATTTGGCTTTGAAGTAGTTATAAGCTAATACAAGAATCTTCTTGTGTCCTAAGAGAGGTAGTGTGCTGTTAAACACTACCCCCATCCAGTGAACCAGACTCTTGTGCCTCCACAGACCTGTCACACTGACAGGGCGAAGTGCTGGAGGGTCCTGCACCTTTACACAGCTTGTAATAAATATTTCCATGAAAAAAACACAGTGTACTCCTTAAATGCTGTTCTGAATGACAGATTCCTGCAATTGCCTACTGCCTGTGCAGGCATCTTCAGTAAAATATGAAAATGCAGTTTTTTCCCACTCCTGTATGATCTGGGATCTGCACTCTGTCATGGCTGTATCCTGCCAGCATTTATATCTGTAAAGTTTCACTGGGTTTTTAATATATAAAAGAAAGGAAATTGCTCCCTGAGTTTTCACACTGTGCCTCAGATGGGGCCATCCATTAGAGCAGACACAGGAGTTGTAACCCAGAGGTCCCATGTTCTGTAAACTTCCTACACAGCTGTGTTTCCTAACCAAGACCCTTCCTATCAGTTTACTACAAGTGCACAGAGCAGTCCTCGTGTGCAGCTGCCCCACAAACAGCCTTCTGTTAGGAACAGAGCTGTGGGGGAGCAGCCTGCAGCTTTAGCAGAGCCAGCAGAGGCTGTGCACAGACAGAACGTTCATTTTCCTGTGGCAGCCCCCTCCTCTTGAGTTTCCAAAGTCGCTTTACCCAGTGCATCAAACTGAAATGAGGAGGAGTCAAAGGGTGAGGAAGGTGCTGTGATGTCCTTGATCTTTCATGGTGCAGATGGCCAACGACAGCACGGAGACGAGCGAGGCTGGGGAGGAGGAGGAGGACCACGAAGGAGACAACGAGAACAAGGAGCGCATGCCCTTCATCCAGTAGCAGCCGGAGCGCGGGGGGCAGCAGGAGCCGGGAAGGAGAAGGGAACAAGGCTGGGAAATCTCTTCTGTGCATCAGTGAACAAATGCTGTAGTACAGTGTGTGTTGTATTTGTTTGCAGTCAGCTGAGCTATGAGCTGTTGATCATTGTTGTTTTGAACTCAAGTGCCATTCTCATCCAGTGCAGTATTACCACATTTCTGTGTAATACCCAGTTTCCCTGTAGGAGTCCCATGGATTTTTCTGTTCTTGTTTGAAAGCCTTATTAACTTACTGTGTAATTTTAGATGGGCATCTTTCTCATGCAAATTCCAACATCGTGCATTAAGTTATTTGGGAGGTTTGGGCTTTTTTTTTCCAAGTTGGAAACAGTAAAAAAAAAAAAATCCCTACTTGCTGTCTGAAAGATTCTAGTAACTGGAGGGATAATTTTCTGTTTCTGGATTTTCAGTGTTAAAATAGTTTTCCTTTAATGAACCACAAATAAAAGTTGCAACAAAGATTACTTTTTATTTTCCTCAGTCATACTTCATCTTTTCACAAGCAATCCTATCTTCATTTTCAAAAGTACCTCATCCAGAATCATGGAATCTGAAATTGTGCAAGAAATCATTAATTGAGATGCTTTGATCAACATGTTCTGGTAAGGACATACTGACTAATATGTCAAATTCAAACCAATTTTAAATTTCATTTTTAAATTGCATTGGTAAGGATCACTTATCAGGATGTGGAAAGAAATTTGGTGACGGAGTTTATTGCTCTGAAATCACTAATGCGTGGTCAGCTGTCAGGCTGGAGCTGAACTCCTGCAGAAGTTAACCCTGTAAAAAATGAGGTTTAGGCCTTAATCCCACCACAAATCATGTACAGGGATAACTTCTAACTAGGTGAATTGTTCTATCAAAAGCTCTGCTCCTTATGTACAGTTACATTTATAATTATTTACAGGATCAAGTATTCAAAGACCAGCTAGTCTTATCTACCTCCCACTAGTGGAAACTATATCTAAACATGAAAAAAGTAAATATTTTTAACACGTCCTTCCCCTATCCAAACAGCAGCTACTCAGGTCCTCAAACTGTCTTGTTAAAACAATTATTTTAAAATTACTGTGATCACGTACAGTAGAAATGCTGAAGGACTGACAGAGACCTTGCATAATGCCTACAGCTTTAAATTAATATTTGTTTTTTTCAAAAGAAGGTGTTTACCCAGACATGATTAGTTCACCCAAATCTACAAGTAGCATGTTATGATAGAAGTTAAAAATTAACACAGAAAAATGAAAAGTGGGGGCTTCTCAGGGTTTTCTCACTGTGAGAGGACTTCTGGGTCTGGATGACTTTTATGTGTGGTTTTAGAAGATTCTCATTAGGTTTTTTCTGTTTGTTTGGTTTTGCTGCCTGAGTATTAATGTCCATCTCTTTACACTGTGCTCATGAAGTCACTGTCAGATAATTGTGCAGATGGTTCATTCTGAAGGAGTTCCCCTTGGGTCAAACAAATTCAAAAATAACAGCAAGAAATAACTGTGGGGAAAAATGCCAAAAAGCTGTTGAACTATTGATCCAACCAGAACTTCATTTTCGCTTCACTTCATTATAGTTGAGTTTATTTTCAAGCTGGACTTTCCTATACTTCCAGTGCCATTTCGGGCCCAAACAAGGACTTTATCCACAGAAGAAAATATGTATTCAGTGAGAGTTTTCCATTTATTTGGCTTGCCAGTTGGACTTTTAAGAAGAGCCATTAGGTTTTCATGACTCATCAGCTGACAGCAGTAGGAAACATGCCCAATTTTGTTTTGCAGCTAGTGTAATGATGTTGTCCTGCAACAGACCTTAACATAACTAGGAATTTTGATTTGATGCCAAAGTGAGCAATATTGCTGGTGACCTTCGAGCTGGCAGTAAGTGGCATTCTCAAGGCCTTAAATTAGTAGGGCAAGCAGAATAGCAAACCCATTCTTCTGTTCTAAACCACAGTCTGGTGGGCTCTGCTTCTAAATTACCCTGCAAGACAAATATGGGTGATCTTGGTCATGGCCACAGACACCACAGGGACAACAATCACCTAATTTTGGCTAGTTCTTTCTGGTTTTGTTAGCAAGGCAAAAAATACTCTTCATGCTAATTCATACCAATTTTAGGGCCATTTTCTGATCAGCAGAATATCAGGTAATTGCAGTGAGTACAAAGGAGTGCTGCTGGAAGTACCTGAGTGCAACACAGCTGAGTGTGACCATCAGCAAGCTAAACTCTGCTCTGTGCTTTACTGGTATCAATGGAGCATGGAGGGAGGTTGCTGCTGGTATTAATGGAAGTTTTCCAGGCATCCATTCTGGAAGCAGGATGTATGCTAGCAGAATTTGGCCCACAAGCCCTAAGTACCTTTCAGGAGACCACAAGCAGTAGTGTCACACTGGCAGGGGTGGAGGCTGTGATGGTCAAACTGGTGAAGCCAAGACTTGTCACTGACCAAGTCTTACTGTAGCAGAAATGAAGGGTTGTGATTACTACTGACAGTGTTGTTTAAACAACTCTGAGACAATTGGATAGTTTCTTCAAGTGAAACAAATTATTTCTCAATTTGCCTTAAAGGAACTGTGAAAGCTTCTTTAACTTAAGCCTGATTGAAGTGAACTGAAACACTGTTTAATTGTATTTGTTGCTTTAGAGCTTTTGTTATATTGTGCCTACAAAGCAAATTATGTTTACACAAAAATATAAATAAAATGTTGAGCATAGCATTATCCTTGGTCTCTATGTTTTATTCCAGTATTATGGTCACTTTAGGGAACTGACTTGGAACTGCTTAAGAGGAAAATGTGAGGGGGTTTTATTTTCCATTTTGGTCACTGTGGGATATACAAATAATTTATTTTGACTACTACAGAGTAAATCGAGGTTATTAAAACTGCTGTGTGCTGCTTTACAGACCATTAACAATGTAGATACAGAATTTTGAATGTCACAGTCTAAGAAATTCAAAACATTATATGGACACCTTTTACTAGGTGTTTAGGGAAGTGTATTTTGATACAAAGAGAAACTAGGGCTCAGACTGTCACAAAAGTTACCCTCAGAGAGATGGCTCCTTTCAGAAATTAGAACTCCCTAATGGAATAATCTTAAAATAGAATCCAAAAGCAGTCATCACCAGATGAGCTTATAGAAAGCAGGAGGACATGACTGAGCTTTGAATCCCATTCCCCTGGGCCTTGGTTTTAACCCAGAGCTCCGTGTCTTTGGAAGAACTGGTGATGGTTACCAAGCCCTACAGTCACATGCAGCCTGTACTGGAGAACACGGCTTTAAAGGTCTCCCTACACGAGGCAAAGAAGTGAATGAACTTCAATATCTAAACAAAGAGGGAGTGTTGGCTTTGGTTCATTTTAGTCACACAGGACACATTCCAAAGCCTGTGATGTCTCTGGAAAATCTCACTTCAGTAGTTACCAAATCTGTTCTATAATCTCAAAGCTCATAGGAGCAGTGCTGAGTGTGAAGAGTAAATTTCTGCCCTCTGTTTTTAAGCTATAATAAGCCAGTAATGATCAGTGCATCCATAATCATGGGGTCAGGATGAGGCTGAAAGCAAACAGCCATAGCCTTTTGCAAATTCTCTGTGATTACCATCACAGCTCTGCCTTTGCCACCTTTCCCACTGGGCCATCTGCAGTGCCCTGTCACACACTACCACAGAGCAGGATGTGGCAGGTTGCCTTTGTGCAGCATCTGCATGAAATGCAAAAATCCACCCATGGTTCTCACCTCACCCTCCATTTGGTGCTTCCCCTCTCATTTTCTGGGAGCTCAGTGTTCCTCCTGATTGGGTTGGTCAGGAAAGATTCTCCTGGTTTGGCCACAATTGCCAGCACAGCCCCCAGCTCCGGGAGAGCCATGCAGGAGTTTGTCTCCTGGCAGCACTGGGGTCCCTTGATGTGAGCCAGTGCTTTGTTCCACTGCAGAAAGAGCCAGAACAGAGCACACACTCTGACAGCTATGTGGAGCAAAGCACCTTTCTCCCAGGGAATTTGTGACAGGCAAACATGCCGGTGTTTTCCTGAGAGAGAGCAGCTCAGAGCACAACGGCAGCGCTGCTCCATCTGCTCCCTGCTGGCTGATGGTGCCCAGCTGGCCCTGCCCAAGCTCTGCTCCTGTGTTTGCCTGGCATGGCTCTGCCAGCTCCCACCAGCACTCTGCAGGAGCTGCAAGGCACTGGGGGAACAGTGATGAAGAGTGAGAGGATGAGTGTGGGGGAAAAAATGAATTGTGTGTGTCTGCCCAAGAGTAACAAGGGAGGAGGATTTGAAGCATGTTGTGTGTGCTTGGAGGGGGTCCCGACCTTTCTCTGAAGGGGTTCCACAGTCCCTGCAATACTCAGTCATCATGGTTGCTCTCTGATTGCACTTCAGTAATTTTTTTTTTTTTACCTTCTGAAGGATATTGGTCACATCCACTTCCATCTCCCACAGAGAGTGACACAGAAACTCCAGGTGGACATAACACAGGTGAATTAACCCTTCACATAGGGAAACCTTTCTTCTCACTTACAGAAACTGCAGGCATTTTGGGCAGGATGAGGAAAAAAAGGGAAGGAACCAGCATTGACAGCCCTCATAGTGATTGTCCTGTCTCATAAAAACTCCTACACCTGCCATCATGTAAGATCACCTTTCATTTAGGAAGGAACAGCCTGTACAGTTGGTAAAAGCTTTAAAACTGCCTCAAATGAAACACAATCTAAAAGATCAAAGGAAGACTCTTTCAGCTTCTGAAGCCTCATGATGATTAATGCTTGATACCAGCAATCAACCTGGGCACTCAGGGATTAAATGGGATTCAATTAAGAGATGCCATTGGCACGTGTTAGTTTAGGACCAGCAGCTCCCAGGTACTGAAAAGGTGGTGGGGTCTGTGACTGAGGGAGGGCTGCAGGGGTGAGGACTTGCTTCTTTGCCTTCAGAGATTAAGAGGGCTTTGATCTGTCTGGAAGAGTTTTTTTCCTTGCACAGTGACCAGGCTGAGATGTTACAATTAGCCCAAAAGAAGTGGGAAAAGTTCTGAAGGAAATCCTGTTTTACTGTGAGTGCTGAGGGGTTGGGGAGTAGAAGTGAGCATTTCTCTAGGGTAGGTTTGCTCTTAGATCCACAGGGGTGAAGCACCTGGGCCTCCCATGCCCACAGCTCCTGCAATGTGTCCCTCCTGCCCAGCCCAGGTGCTCTGCCAGTCCTGCTCCATCAGCCTCCAGCTCCCTGCTGGCAGCACCTCTGCCTTTGCCTCTGCCAGAGCTGGAGTTGTGCCATGTTCTGCCAGCCACTGGATGTGTCCCTGCCAGACATCATCTCCCTGAGAAGCTGCAGGTTGCAGTACAAATCCTGTTGTGCCTGTCTGCTGGGGAATCTGTGGAAATGTGTTTCCATGAGAGCTGGGGCTCACTGTGTCATGCAGCAGGACATGATGCAGCATCTTCCTGCCCTGGAAGAGCACAGTGAGATGGCAGAGATGCTGGATGCATTCTCTGTGTAAGGATTTCTCTCTTTGGCTGGCCAGCTGATAAGCTAATGACCAAACATTTGTAAAGGCTGCTGTGCCAGGTTTGCTGAGCAGTGACTGCTGTGTCTTCTGTTGTGACAGGCATTCTGTAGCCTGGAGCCCTGTTAGATCAGTGATGTTTTCCAGAGGCTTCTAGGAGAAAACATTTCTTTTGTTGCTAACGCAGAAGAGATATGATGATGATAAGTGAAATGTTTTTCTAAGTCAGTTTGATTTGGCAGATTATTTCTGTTTCTCAGCTGCTGGGGTTTTTTTTTTCCTTCTAGTGTCTGCATTTCATATTAGAAGTATTTTCCCTCTGTAAAAAAAAAAAAAAAGAATTCTCCTGCAACTTGCCATGTATCTCTTTGTACAAAAACATCCCTTTGAGTTTCTGAACCATTTCTGCTGTAGAAAGGAAAAATGAAATTATTTGTCCAATGCTATAATACTGCCATTTGGTTTAAGGACTTATTGTTCTTTGGCATTTTATCCTCCATTTACCAAAGGAACCCAAATTAACAGCAGCTGTGCTGGAAGATTTGCCTGTGTGGCTCACAGCTACGTCTGAAATCATACCTGCTCCAAAGCAATGGAGGTGCACAAAATCATGTTCTGAATGCCCTCTGCTAGCACCCCGTCAGGAAAGCTCCATAAAAATATAGGGGTTTGAGAGATAATAATCAAAATTTTCCTTGCTTTCCCATCAGATAACTCAGAGCACAAACCAACACTGAATGTGGTCATTAAAAGAGTTTTCTGCCAGTTTCTTTATCATTCTCTCCAAGCTCATCAGGATGCCTCTGGTGAGGGCATCCCAGGGAAAGGGTGACCCCCAAACCCAGCAAGTGCCTGGATTCAGAGGAGGCTGCAGCTCCAACCCTTCTGGCTGGTCCTCCCCTGGTGGGTAGAGCTGAGTTGGCTCCATCTGAGGATCAGCTGGGAAATGGTGCTGCAGAGAGGGCTGTAAAACAAGTGCCATGCTCAAGTCTGATTGCTAAGGGATGCTGAACCCACAGAGCAGGGTGTGTTTGTGCAGGGGGGCACTAGAGAGGGCAGTGCCAGGCTCAGCACAGGCACAGGGCAGCAGATTTACCGAGGGGATTGTCTTTAAGGTCTCACTTGAATGATCAGTCTGGAACCCCTCACCCAAACCTGCTGGGTGCCACTGGCTGTCCTGCACCACACTTGCTGTTGCCACACACCAAATGTCTCCATTTCAATACTGTATTTCTTCGAGCACATTCCCTGAGGCTGTGGTTTAACTTCATAGAACACACATAATATGGTTCATGTGAGATCTTAGATCTGTGTTTTGTTCAACATGTCAGCTGTGGATAAAGTCATTACAGTGTTCTGTTCACTAATCAACCAGCAAAACAGGAAAATAGAAGGGTAATTGTTGCAAGCTTCCTTCCTTATTTTCATTAGGATGTCAAGCTGAACTCAGGCTGGAATCTCACAGGTCTCATCCCATGGCTTTGATAGGGACAGCATCAAGCTGATTAGTCCTCTAAATGAATCCAGTCATAGCTACAGCATTAAAAATTCAGCAAGTAATATTTATGTCCCTGATGTAGCTTATTTGGTGGGGGGGAAAACCCACAGGATTCTTTTTTAAATCCTTGCTCAACTCTCCATGTTAAAATCCACATTGCTAAACCCAATTATCTTTCTTCAGGATGCAGTATTGGTTTATACTGGGGGGTTTTGAGCCACTGGTGCAGGTAAATGATCTAAAATGGAAAATCCTTGCCATCAGAGGACCTCAGCTGTGGGTTTGTGCTCTGGGATGGACCAGCTGGGGATGCACCCTGCCACTTTGTTACATGTTATATTTACTGCATGCAGAGCCCATAGTATTATTATAGAAAGTACTATTGACAAAAGCAGGACGAACTATCCCCAATTCCCTAGAACATTTCTATAACATTGAAACCCCAGCTGTACAGACATGATTGACCTGAAGGGTGTCTGTCTGCAGCTGCTCTTCCAAGAGCAGAAGCACCTAGAAAATGTAAAATCAGCCTGAGCCTGATGCTTTACTGGGTAACACAGGTATGAGGCTATACAGCAAAGGGGATCTACCCTGAGCATTAAACAGGCAGAGGAGAGACTGCTCTTTCCTCTTTTAGCTTGCTGGATAAGCAGTATAAAATCAGAGCTGTCCTGATCATTCCTAGGGCACTGAAGACATCTGCTGGAAGTGGGAATAAACTGCAGTAAGGATGTGCATGACAGAATGAATAAGGAACATTTCTGAGAAGTTTATATTTACATAGTTCCTAAATTGCTCAGCAAATGCTACAATATTTTCCATTTGAAAGTAATTTTTGAACATGTTTGAATAAATAGCCTGTTCATTCCTGCTGTTCTTGTTGCCACTGAGGAACAACATTTCAGATTCTAAAACCTGCAAGTCTGAATGCAGTCTCTGAATTCCCTTCATCCCTGATGTGTGAGGTTATGCCACAGACATACATGGACAATATGTGGCATCATGTGCTGGCACTGGGGTCCAACTTTAAATGGATACAAGTTGTTTGTAGCTGGATACAGAAGAGAATACAAATCTCTTTCCATCTTTACATACAAATCTTGATTCTAAACCAATTTCATACAAATCCTGTTGTGATTCCAGGTCCTCTTGAAAGTGATGCCTCAGGTTTTACATTTTATATTTTTCAGATTCAGTGCTGCTTTACTGTGTAGTTCTGAGCTTCACATGAGAGGATGGTGAGCTCTCTGCATAGAGCAGGGAGACAAAACAATTCCTTCTCTAGCTGGGGACCAATGACAAATGATCCAATCTCAGGCCCAAGAGCAGAAACAATGTGGGCTGAAGAGAGAAAAACAAGCAGGATGGGACTTCATAAGCTAAAGCTGGAATTGGACAATTAACTCCAATATGCAAATGGAGCAGAACTGATCAAAGTGAGAGACCCCATGAGCGCTCGTGCATTTTGGGACCATTTTGGTTCATCCTGGGTGTAGCCCTGGCTGGGCTCTTGTGCTGCCCAAGGTGCATCCATTGAGGCCTTTTGGTAAATCCCTACTCTGTTCTTTAACTCTGTCCAGCCTCTGTTCTAGGGCAGCCTTCACAAGGCATCAAAAGAGCTTCCAAGAAGATGGTACAACCTCTGAGGGAGTGTGGCCCTGCCTCCTGCACATCCCCAGCTGGTCCATCCACAGCAGAAACTCACAGCTCAGGGCCCCTGACTGGAGGGACTGTGGCACAGGGAAGGGATGCTGCACCAGGCTGGGAGCAGCTGGAGATGGGCAGGGATCCAGGAGTGTGACATGAGGGTCACACATAGCCCAAGCACACACAGAGTGTACGTGTCTTTGGCATCCCCAACTCTACCAGAGGAAACTCATTTTTCAGGAAGAAAAGAATGCAAGAAGTGGGGATTTGTATCTCGATTTCATGACCAACAGGCACTTTCATGTTAATGTTACAGCATGAATTCCTTCAGTTCTGAAGGATGCTATGTCCAGACCCATAATCCCTGCTTATGAAATCTCCCTAAAATGAAGATGTATGCACCCTCTCAGGTGTAACTGCCGACACCTTCTTGCTGATTCCTTCAGCTTTTCATTTAAAAACTCCAGGGTCCTCCCAAATATGTAGGGCAGGGGTTGGAACCTCCTGCAATTTCTGGAATGGACTCTATTATTTTTACCCATTAAATACTGCCAGTACCTCAGCCAGGGTCTGGCTGCACCTTAGAATGTGCAGTGACTGCATTTTATACAGACATTAACAAGCTGGCTTTGTGCTGGATAGCTTCAGAGCTATCAGCAAACAAGATACAGAACACAGCACAAAAGACACAAAAATATGTTTTGCTCATCTGCACTGGTGGCCTGGCTCTTGTGGCTTCAGCACCCACCCCTGCTGGGTTCCAGGTCCCTAAGGACAGCAGCTCACAGGGCAGGAGGATGCTGTGCTGACCTGTCATGGTTCTTTCTGCCCACACTGGAATTCTGCAGGAAAAGGCAACTGAGACTTTAAAAAGTCCCCACAGATTTCTGTGTCGTGCTCAGTAAAATGTTAGGAGCAGCTTTTGGAAAGACATCCAACAGCAGCAGCATATCTGTGTGTGCTCAAACAGAGCCTGGAGGCTAGGAGAGCTGGATGGGAGGGGAAGTTACACCCAGGACCTTTCCCAGTGGGCATTCCCTTTCCTCTCCCTCCCAGAGACAATGCTATTTCTGACTGGACATACTGGGCCATTAGTGAAAATTACACCTACACAGGTCAATGTTTCTTTTGCACTCTCGGCATCCCTGTGTGAGCATCATCCAGCTGCTGATGTGTGGTTTTCACTTCCATCCCAGCACGTGGGCAGGGACATGCACAGAGCAGAAAGGCAGGGCTTGGTGCAGGATTTGTTCTCCTTCTTCCCCAGCCTCCAGCAAGCCAGGGCTAATTCCCACTGCTTGAGTTTGCCTGCAGAGACAAGCAGACATCTCCCAAGCAGTTACATTTAGGTATTACTTTTCCTTCCTGATGAGGCAGCTAAAAACTCCGTTTCCATTTTAAAGAATGGTGATTTATTCGGGCTACATCCCAAGTTTTCCAAGCCGGGGGCCTGGCACAGGAGCTGATTATGCCTGTGCATGGGGACAGTGCTGCTCCTAAAACACAGTGAAGCAGGGCCAGCTGCTTGCAGATCCTGTGACTCAAGTTTTGGTTTGGCAAGGCAGAAACCCTCAGCCCTTGAGCAGAACCTCCAAGTCCTTGGTGAAGTGCAGCCACCAAAGACAGACATGATCACACTCCTGACAAGTCTGAATTTCCATCCTCATGAGGAAAATCCAACACACACTACACACCCCAAAATGTAATCCCCGCTCTGCCCAGCCCTCCTGGCAGTGCAGAGCTGCACTGCTGGAAACCTGCTGGAGCCTGCGGATGTGCAACTCAGGCTGTCTGGAGAGTTTCACGGTGCCTAAACCAAGGCTTTGTCCAGATCAGTTTGTCTGGCACACATAAGGATGAGCAGAACCTGCTGAGATCATGTTCATGTGAGGCTGGAAAACCTCGTATTAGGGCAGCTATGATGATCAAAACCAAAATATTTCAAGGGAGAAATTAAATGTCCAGGATATTTTCAGGTCATTTCCAGGAAGGTAAAACGGCAGCACACATTACAAGAGAAAAAACGGCACTACAGGTAATTTGTGTTTACAAAAGAGAAAGAGATACCTTCTCACACATATCCTGAGGGCTAAAAGAACTGAGCTGCTGCCAGGAATCTCCAGCATGGAAACTTTGCCAAGTCCACAGGAGTAGCATTTTAAAAGACACCATTCAACTCTTCTATTTGCACCTGGACTGCAAAGAAACTGATTTAAATTTTCTCCTAGACTCCCTTATCTTTAGAGATGCCAGAGTCAGCTGATCTGTAAAAGGTCCCCTTTTTGAGAGGGATTGTGGTTTGCTCTCTGTGCACATTTCATATATCCAGCAAAACATTTTTCTCTAAATAAGCACCTATTTCTCTGGGGTCCTTCCTGACTAAAAAACCAGGCAATAACAGGCAGAAAAACACTGTGCATCTTCTTATCTTTGCAGCTAAAGGCCTGAAGGAAAAACAATTTGGCAACTCTGTCATTCCTTGGAGATACCTGAACACCATAAGAAAGGACCTGTGCCAGTGCAGAGTGCATTGGACAGGAAACCTAAAGAAAGCTCAGTGGCTTTTCCCTCCTTGCTTTGTGTATGTTTGGTGAATCTCTTCTGCATTCTGACCTCTCTGGCCTGGATCAGCTGTGTTTTCTCTGCTTTACAACAGGTAACCCATATCCAGTGCCATTGCAAGAGAAGGACAGGAACACAGGTGAGATGATTTGGTCACATCAACAAGATGATGCTATTTGTCTTAAATAGGTGTGGTAGATGTAAGACAAGCCCTTCTGTTGCATTTTGCAAACCATTTCCCCTCCTCTCTGCTTGCTGAGAGCCAGCTGTGAGATGCTTTGTGACAAAGATTCCAAAATAAGAGATACAAAAAGCATTTATTCCAGAAGCTCAAAATACTGCCCGGATTCATCTTTTCAGTTCACATACACTATTACATCTCAATTTTTTTTTTTTTTCTTAATGCTTGTATTTACAGCATGGGATTGAAAAGCACTGGATCTGTAGGCAATAACAGCTCAAATACTACATTGAGAAGCAGATTTATTGATCAATCAGTGACAGTCCACAGTGCCAAGGTGAGGCATGTGATTGGGAGAGCAGAATCACACATCTGAAGAAGACATGACTGTCCTCATTTCAAAGCTCACTGACACTCAGTGCAGGTCACTGGTGGGCAGCCTGGTTCTGCAATAAACCTGGAACCACCTTTAATTCTGTTAGACAGAGCAGATCATTTGTACCCAGTAAATTTCCTTTCAAAACACCAAATTAGCATGACAGGAAAAAAACCTCGAATTGATGGCAAAAGCCCAATATATCTTTAATAAGTTTCAAAAAAACTCACATACCCTACGGCTAGCCCTTTGCTTCTCTAAACACAGTTTGTTTGTACAAATTTCCCCAAAATAACTTTGGTGTTGGGATGTCAGCCATGATCCTGCCTCATGCCTCTCAGGACTGAGATGAAATCCTTAAGAAAGACTTTGCAAGACTTTTCAAGGCCAAAGAAACCAGGCATACAGTAATTTTCCAAGCACAACATAATGCTTGACTAGAAGAGTTTGCAAAATTTACTACCTTAAATTGAGACAAATAAAAATCAACCAGTGGGTCCCACTTACCCAAGACAGTCATAAAACCTGATGTATTGGAGGTGATAAGCCTTTTACTAACCTTTGTGTTAAACCTTTTACTAACCTTTCTGTTATCTGCTTTTATTGACCATCCTGGCTCTTTGGATTGCCTCACTTGCAATTCCTTAGTCTGGCAACAGCTCTGATCAGTTTTCATTTTCTCTTTATACTCCCAGTAGAAGGGGCAAATAATTACTCACCTACTCACCAAATAAATGGCTTCATTTTCCTAAAGCTGAGCTGAATTTTCTAGAACTGAAATGCTGAAAGAAGAACAGAGTTTGCTGTGATTCCAGGAGCAGAGAGAGCCCATCCATTTCCCACTTGGTGAAACATCCCACAGCACAGTTAGCTCTGGAGCACAAGGGGACTGTAGGTCTCAGTAAAACACAGACAATCTACTGGCAATGTGTGAGCAGTTCACTTCCCAACAGACTGCAGCACTAAATCTTTTTTAAAGCTATTTTTCACAAGTGCTCTTGTACATCTGCAGCCAGACCTATTTCAGGAGCTCAGCATCCAGTCCTCATCTCACACTGGCTTCTCACACTCTTTGCCCCATTGCATGTTCTTTCCATAAACCCAGGGGTGGCTGAGAATGGAGGGAAAAAACCAGCTGTATGAAGGCTTTCCCTGAGCCAGTTTAGAGGAGCACATAAAGGCAGAACTGTCTCTGAAGGAAACAGGGTTTTACCTTGAAGAGTCTCTGTGGAGAAACTGAAAAAAGCCTTTTACCAAAGGATGTTTATGCTCTGAATGGTCTGGTTGTCTGAAAGCAAATGGAATGAGGTGGGGAGATGGGAGCCAAAACCCCAGTGCCACTGCAGCACAGCAACTCTGGCTTTTGCAAGATGTTTCTTATCAGACAGAGCACTTCAAGAGTGCCTCGAAGTGAGCTAAGCACTTCAAGAGAAACCACAATTCTGTCTGCATGCACGAGCACTGTAGTGGTGTAAATAAAAAAACCCACAATCCCATCCTAGTCTTGCTGCACCTCTAAAGCAATGAGAATATTTTTATTTATATAGTATATTCTGATAAGGAAAGTGGAATCATTTGTTTCAGAAAAAATGACTTCTATCAGTGTATAATTGTGTTTACTCCCTGGGCTATATTATATTACTGTAACTGTGCCAGTACAAGAAAAATTCCACTTCTATATGACATTATAATTTCAAGCCTATACACAACCCAGGTACTCACTTCAGGGAGTGTGTCACTCCTGTGTGGCTCCATTTCCTGCTTCCTCACAGTAGCCCTGCGAGGTTACATCTTCCCAGCAACATATTTTGACTGTTCTCTGGCTCTCCTGCTCACACACCATACCCAGGAAGTTAAACCTGCTTCCCCAGTTGCTACAGGTTAGTCATAAATGTAGAAACTGTTCTTGGGTACTAGAGGAATTCTAGCCCCTATATCCTTGTGGTCTATCCCAGCAGCTGCAAGGGCAGCTTTGTGATTCACTTTTTAGGAGTGAAGTCCAGCTGAGCTACTTGCAGACTGGAAAAATGCTCAGAGAAAATACTGAATGAGGGGGATTAAGCTTTCAAAACAGAATTTCAACTCTGTTCTTGCAAGGACATTACATGGTGTACTCCAAAAAGCAGTTTTTCACCCAGGCTCTTGGCCAGGAACTGTCAGAATACCAAATCCATGTTTTCTTTATCCCTCTGTTTCTACTGCCTTGTGTGCTGCCCCAGTAGAGCACAAATCTTTCTCTGTCAGGCCCATTTCACAGGAAGAAAAGGAGTCTGTGTTAGCAAGCTCAGGTTCCTTGGGGCAGGAACAAATCCATTCTGGTACTGAGACCTTGAGCACACACACTAAAGGGCCTGTTGACCCAGCTACTGCTCCAGCCTCTCCCAAAGCCTGGGGGACAGTTAAGCTCCACATCAAACAGCTCCAGGGGTTTGCAGCTCCCTCATTGAGGCAACCTGAAATTAGCACAGTTTAATTTGTCAGGTTGAAAGTTGCAGTGGTTCAGGACCAGCTTTATGGGCAATTCCACAAGATCTGAGAAGGCACCAAGTGAAAAACTAACTGGAGGCAGTTATTGATTCAGCCATCTGCCCTTAATTAACTCATATCGATGCCACAATGCCATTGGGATAAAGTATGGATCAAGCCTGAACTTAGGGCTTGTTCTAAAGAACAGATTAAATCTTGAACTAGACCCTTGCAAAGCTCCTGACTTTCCTCTATGCCAGCTCACATTTCAGTTCTGGGGTGCTAGTTGGAATGCCAGCCCTTTCCACATTTACCATGGACTGACATTTGCAGCTGTGTGAGATGTTTTGGGCAGTTCTGGGGGGGTGGGACCCACAACAGCCATCTCTGATGTGCTGTGCTCCAAAACAGCTCTGAGGGCTGAGCAATGTTGATCCAGAAGTTTCCCTACACAATCTGTGTTAATACTTCAATATTTTGGAGCAGAACCACTGGAATTAAGTTTGATCATATCAGGAGGCATTTATGGGAAGTTTTTTAGCTAATGGCTGAGATGTTTGCTAGTTACAGACTATGAGAATACAGGGAATTGTTTAAAGGTGTCCAGGACAGACAGGGCAGGTATGGTTTGCACTGAAAGTACTGAAATGCCTCAGTGGGGGTTGGAAAAAGCCAGTAAGTATTCATGCAGTACACCAGCACGTTCCTAAATCCCAACTTTTTAAAAATAAAGTAGTAAGTCCCTTGATCTTACAGTCCTGATAAAAAAAAAAAAAAGGTCATCATTGTGAGCAGAATGTAATCAAGGCAGAGATGGCAAAGGGATGTCAGGAAGAACAGCTCTGAAGAACATGAACTGCACTAGCCAGCACCCAGCAATGGCTCTGGTGTCCACATTTTAATCAAACCCTCTTTTAATGGGCGGAAAAGAAAAGGAAAAAAGAAAAAGTGTGATGGGTGGGAATATTTTTGTGACAACATCATTTGTTCACCAAAATCAGGGAGAGGTTCTACTTCATATAACAATCCCAATTAAAGGCAGCCCCACAAAAGTCCACAGAGCCCAAGGGCAAATGAAAGAGATTCAAACTCAGAGAGTTCTCCAGACTCCAGGGAGACACTGTCCTGCTTCAAGCACCTCGTGTTTTCCTCTGACTCTGCAATCACAATTTGGGACCCTTTGGGAGAGCACTGCTATCTTCTGTTTCCCTAACTAGACCCTGCTGATTGGTGTTCTCAACCAGAAATGCATTCATATCTACCAAGCATTTATTAACTCTTTATAAACCAATAAATGCACTCCTCACATAATGTGATTTTAATGTTTTATCCCCTGTGTGGGTCTGTAGTTGCAGTGCTTGCATTTCTTGAGGGAGCAGCATCTTGGTTGTGCTTCAGTGGAAGGCGGTGGCCACTGTCCTGACTTAAGCAGCCTGGGGCAGAGCCGTGCTGGGCGAGCCTCTGGCACTTGTGGAAATCCTCTAGCTGCCCCTCCTGGAGGCTGGCAGAGCACAAGCACCGTCTGCTTTTCCCCAGGTTTTGGCTCCGGTGTTAAGCACACGGGTGAGGCAATCAGGGCAGTGTTCAGGGCTGGGACAGCTGAGCTCAGAATGGAAGCAGCACTTGCAGATGGGATGGGAGAACAAGGGGGTGTCTTATGCTACAGGCAGCTCAAGCACTAAACATTTCGTAAGCAAGGAGCCCAGCCCAGCCTGCCAGCACACCTTATAAAGCTGAGCTCAGGCAGTCCCTGCTCAGATGGCTCTGGGTGACCTCTCTCAGAGCTGCCACAGGGAATCTCTTCAAGCTCCCTCTTAGGGTCTTTCAAAGAGACATGGCACAAACTGGACTTATGATTTTTCTACTCATAAGCTTACTACTGCTGGATCAGACCATCAGCCAGGCTTCCAAATTCAAAGCCAGGAAGCACAGCAAACGTAGAGTGAAAGGTACTGGGTATGAACTGGGAGGAGGGATAGAGCCTTAGAGACTATGCAAATTCACTGTGTACTTTAAACAGCACTGCATGAACCAGAAACGAACATTACACAAATGTTCATTTATAAAGGAAACTTGAGTCTATATTATATCTGTCTTTTAAATATTTTTATGTGAGTTAGCAAAGCCACAAATAAGGTGCCAGAATGAATTATGAAAATAGAGCTGTGTAACAGCTGCAAATATATTGCTCTGTTCTGGCTGTTCACCTCTGTCAACATTATTTAGAACTCACAGGTACAGCTGAGAGAGGACTCTGGCTGATCATTCCTAGTTATGTAGCTATATTGACTAAGATCAGAAAAATGGAAATTTGTATATATGGGGGAAACAAGCAGAAGTATTCAGGCTGCAAGGATTATGTTCAGATTTTTGTACCATTTCCTAATTTTAAATGAATGCCTGTCTACTCTTAGTGGAACATTACTCCACTTGTATGAAAAGCACCGTCAAATGGCAAGTCAAACTAATTAGCAGGTCAACATCAATGAATTAGCAGAAGATAAAGCATCAGTTCCCACAGCAAAGCTTAAGAGTAAATACAAAACCACAGAATCTTCTTTAGAAATGCCTGTGTATTTAATTTAAAGATGTATTTCTAATAAAAGTAGGTATGATGGAGGCTCAGTGATGGCAAGTATTTGAACTATTTAATTTTAAAAAATGTGGCTTTGATAAAGCCATTGTGCAGGAAAATTGATCAGCTCTGGAGCCACACGGTTGTAGACACTTCCTTCTCCTTTGGGATCTCTAGGGTTTTAAGCTTAGGTGTCCTAAGGACAGGCTGCTTACACATTTTTTGTGCCAGCACAAAGTAGCACTGATTGGAGAACAGAGAATTCTGCCTTGGGGAAGCAGGAAGCCCTGAAAGATATTATGGTGATTAAAAAAAAAAAAACGGAAAAGAGGACATGAAAATGGAGTTATGTGCGAATTAGCTTCTTTTCTTATCCCATCATATTCTTGGTGGTTTTTTAAGTGCTACAAAATGGTGATTCAGAGTGATTTTGTGTGACTCAAGTCCCCAGGCCCCCTCTGTACTGAGGGACAGAGGAAGGCTAATCCTGGGAAGGAGAGATTGCAGCTCAGCAAGCATATCTGCAACATTCAGACTGTTTATTTGTTGTTCCTCCCTGTGCTAAAACAAGAGTTGTGTGAAACTTTCATGCCCACAGAAATAACATTTCTGTGAAGAAACACAACTTGTGTCCTGCTATTTTTTGTACGTCATGTCCATACATCAGAGTGTACAGTTTCAAAAGAAAAAGGGACATTTTCTGTAAATTAAATACCAGCTCACAAAATAATGATTAGCTGCAACAATCCATGATTTTCAAACAGTTTTTAGGACAACATCCACAATAAAATACAAGAAGGAAAGGTAAAGGTGGGTTCCTCATGTTTTTTATAGGAATCCTAGAGGAATGTTTTCATTAAGCACAAATCTTTTAAAATAATCAAAATGCATCTCAGCAATGCAGCAACCCATGATATTTTGAAACAGCTTTTAACATGTAAATTTTTTTTCATTGTGTGCATATTTGTTAATTTCTATATATTCTTTTTGTGTAAGAAAAAGATGACCTGAAGACCCAGATTGACAGATTGTGGAGAGAAGTAAATGCTCTGAAGGAAATACAAGCACTCCAGACAGGTAAAGCAGCTTACGCTGGTCAGAGGCTTCCAAAAGTTCTCACTGCCTCTCTTCTTCACTTCCACCCCTCTCTTTAATGGGATTTTATGACTGAGGAGTGCAGCTCCATTAAACCATGGTGTGCCATAGCTTTACCAGACAAGTGTTGAAGGAAGCATTCAAGTAAAATCAGGTCTCAGCTACTGGGGAATGAGTGGTGATTCTTCACTGAGAGCAAGAACTGCTTTTGTCTTTGCTATGCACAACTTCAAGCTCTGAGTTTTGTGTCATCCAAGGCAGCACAGTGGGGGCTCCTGGGTCTGAGAGTTTAGGTGGTCAGCAAGTTAAGTGCCCAGCTTTGATATGAACATATATTCAAATGTGAATGTTGCCATAAAACTTCAAAGTGATATCCACTGTGAGTTCAGAAATATTCAGGACCAATGTGCAGAGTCCTTTAAGTATTTAAATAACCAGATGGAAA
The DNA here is from genome assembly GCA_013400635.1 of Hypocryptadius cinnamomeus. Classification (NCBI taxonomy): domain Eukaryota; kingdom Metazoa; phylum Chordata; class Aves; order Passeriformes; family Zosteropidae; genus Hypocryptadius; species Hypocryptadius cinnamomeus. Next base: position 19,705 of record VYZP01036981.1, on the reverse strand, counting down.
TTTCCAAACAAAATAAGAAGGGTAAATACACATGCACCTACTAGACAGTTGTGCTTTTTCACAGCTGTTGACACAAAACCTGGCATTTAAACATGTACAAGAGGACATTACAGAGGAAATTACATCATTCTCATGAAACAGAATGTATTTTCCTTAGGGATGGTAATATCTGGGTTGCTCAGTTTTATGTCTTGGGTTACATAGAGCTTTTGGGGCTTTACAAAATATTTTTATTTCAAATGTCTTATAAGAAGGCTTTAGAAGTTTCTTAAAAGAGGCAGCCTGTGCTAGACAAGTAACTCTTGTTTAAAAGTAATTCTTGTGTTGCTTCCAGAAGGAGCTTGCGAGCAAGCACGCAGTGGCTTAGAAATGAAACCAGAACTGGGAGACTTTCTCTCCCCAAAACTTATTTTGAGCTTTATTCTAAATTTATAACCCACACTGTTCAACTGGAATCCAAATCTGGCAAAAAGACACCTATCACCCCCCTAGCTCTGACTGTCTTTGTTAATGTCCTTGTAACAACTGAAAAAAGGAGCTCCATTTTTAGCTTATGAACATTTCCAAGACACACCATAAAAATCTTATTTCTTCTTTTGCTTGAACTTCCTGGGCCTCCTTTCTACACAGAGTGAAATGTGAACTGCTGCCACACACCATTTTGCAACACATACTTTCTCCCTAAAGACATCCAGTCGTTATCATTGCTGCAGCATTGCTGAAGTCTCTCTGATCTTTCCCATAAATATAAATTTGTTAAAGAGTTCCACATTTAATAAATAGGTTCATTACTTTGGCCATTGGAAGGGTTAAAATTTGAAGGTTAAACCCTAATAGAAAATTATGACTCTGAAAATGCAGCTAAGGAATGCAGTGAATACTACAACTGGAAATACTAAAATCTTGAGACATAGGATGTGGTCCAAACTGACTTTGATAGCCTATTGATCAGAGACATAATTATTTTTTTACAAGAACAGATGACAGGCAAAAAAACCAGATTATAGAAAACATCAGGACAGAAGATGTACATAAGCAGAAGATGAGCTTAAGCAATAAATGAAATAATCTGCAAGTAATAACATGCAGAATTCTAAAAATAATTGTTATGGGAGTCTATTCCAGACTTTGGTACGTTCCTCAGCTCAGAAGAAACACTCCACCAAGGAGGGTTCATCTTGCCATCATTATTTTTTTGGGGAGAATCAGTTTTTCACAGATCTGCACTAGGAGAGCTGGAAGGCAAAGTTTAAGGATTCTCTCCTGTGTTCCTGCCCCCACAGACCTCAGGCTGGAACAACCCCTGCAGCAGCTCTGCAAGGCAATTCCAGTGACAGAGCAGCTGCCAAATTAACCCTCTGGTCCATTCAGACTTTACATCAAGACTTCCCCAGCAGAAGCAAAAGCAAACAGATTTATAAATTCAAATGGTTAGAAGATTGGGTCCAGATTGTCCTGTAAGCTCAGTAATAAGTGTGCACTTTTTAAAAGCACTTACAGATTTAAGTCACTTTACCGCATTTGGATTTAGAGTTTGAAGGGGGAGACTTTGCTGGAAAGAAAATAAATTCCAAGGGAGGTGAATATGCAATCTTCTACAGGTAGAATTACACTTTTAGTAATCACTCAGGGATTTGTATTACTAATTTCAAATCAATATTTTCCTGGTGAGCAGGACACATTTAACACAGCACATTTCTGTCCTTTGCTTGCTGGAAACTGAGCTTAGATAAGATGTAAAAATTTATTTTACTTAAATATCACCAATCTTAAAAGACATTTAAATCTGTCTCCACTATAAAGCCAAATACAGATTTCCTGATAACCAGCTTATATCTGGCAACAAAATAAACCTCATCCACTCCATCAGTTTCAGGACTGCTGAAATAAGGTAGAAAACACATAAAAGCAGCACTATTTGGTAAAAGGGGCACTGAGAACAGGCCTGGGTTATATTTCAGCAGTCTGTTCCCAAAGGCACACTGATGTGCTGCCTGCACACAGGGTCCTACATGAACTGGAGTGCCAGCAGGTAAGTCTGACCTTACTCCACATTTCAGGCCCACTCTGTGGAGTCAAGAGCCTTTCACTCGCTGAAGGGTTTGTCTGCTCAAGTTTAAAGCTGCTTTTGGAAAATTATAATTTGGAGAAGAACCATTACTGAAAGCCAAGGCCCACACTTGTACTGACCCTGCAAACTCCCGTCTGTTCACAGTGTGTCTCCGTGGCACCAAGGCCCACAAGAAGTGCTACCTCATGTCAGAAGGCACCAAGCACTTCCATGAGGCCAATGAGGACTGCATAGCCAAGGGAGGGACGTTGGCTATCCCGAGGAATAGCGAGGAGACGAACATCCTTCGAGATTACGGCAAGAAAAGCGTGCCCGGCGCGTCCGAGTTTTGGCTGGGTGTCACCGACATGGCCAGTGAAGGGAGGTTTGTGGATGTCAATGGCATGGCTCTGCAGTACTCCAACTGGGACCGTGCCCAGCCCAACGGGGGCAAGAGGGAAAACTGTGTCTTCCTGTCTCAGTCAGCACAGGGCAAGTGGGTGGATGAAGTCTGCCGCACTGCCAAGAGATACGTTTGTGAATTCCTGATCCCATAATTACAGACACAAAAGACCACGGCCATGTTTTGGGTTATCAACACACACTTTTGCTTAGTAACCCCTCCCACTTACAGAGTGGCAAGTTAAAACTATCCCTCTCCTGCCTTGAACTCACTCTTTCCTGAAACACAAGTTTTCTCTGTTAATTTATTTTCTATTCATATGCTAAAAATGTTTAGTGAGTACTCTCATTATGTACAGGATATATATTATGTTTTGGCCTATATTGTATCATATTTTGGCATATTACTTCAGCCTGACCTTTGGGTTACTGGATTTCACCTCCTATTTCTATACTTTAATTAAAAAATCTTGCTGCTTTACAGTGTGAGCAGTAGGGATCCTCTCTGTTCCAAAGTTTAAGAGGGACTTCGGGATTATGTGAGCTCCTTTGAAAAACAACCATCATCCTTTACAGAGTCTAATTGAAATAATCTGTGGGCAAGAGTTTTACCTATGGGTTAAGAATGCTGAATGAAACAGAAAAATCTGGTGTTAATTATTTAACTACATGCAGTTCACAGTGATACACTGCTAGAAAAAGGGGGAGTAGCTCTTTTAAAGCATCAGTTAGTCTAGACATGTTTGCCTCTAAATGTCTCAATTATGGTTAAATATTAGAAGTAATTTGGAACATTCCCATAGAAGAGAGCAGCCTGGGACTAGATCACGCTCTGCTGTGTGGAGCTTTGCTAAGCCTTGTCTCCTGCAGGCTCAGACAGGCTCTGCCATTCACAGGGAGCTCCGGAAAGCTCCGGGAGGGAGACAGGAGTTCCTTTCTGGCACAGCATTCCCTCCTCTCCCATGGGAAGGGCAGCACACCCCTGGGGAACAGCAGAGTGTGGCCAGACCACATGCAAATGTTCCAATTTAACACCTGGCATTTGAAAATGAAGTAAAACATGCTGGCTGCTTTTGACTGTTCAGAACTTCACAATAGAGATTTGCCTTCATGCCATAAATAGCAGTTTCTCTCATTTTGTTTAAATATTTAAATATATTGCTGCTTGGACAATAATTCCTATTTCTTACCTATCAAACCTGCAAGATTTTCTTAAATTATGCAATAAATCTGCAATTACCATTATTTAATCGTTGTAGTATTTTTGACAGCTTATGCACCCATATGAAGGCCATTCTTTCCTAGGACTTTTCTTGAGGATTCAAAAAGGGTACTTTTTTCTACTATTGTACTTACAGGCCACAGGATAAAATTTGGATCCCTGCTGTATAATACAGCCCAAAAGCTCTGTAAGATCTAACTACTCAAGGCATCTGCAATGTGTTGTGTTTAAATTAATTTTCCATTACTTAATGTATTTGTAAAATAATCTGATGCTGAATTCTCTCATTTACTCCTGAGCTGAAATAGAGCAGCAAAAAGGGCCCAAATATATGCAATTTTCTTTCAAAATCTGCCAGCATTTGCTATGGTTGGGGTAAACATTTTTGTACATGATTAAAAGTGTGTATGGCTCTTAACCTATGATTTGTCTGAAGTAAATCAGTATCTCAGCACATCCCTACAGCTACAGTCAAACTGAAAATTTACCATAAATTCCACATCCTGTGTAACTGGCACAGGACTACATTTTCACTGGTGTACTCATTATAAAGAATGTGAGCCACTTCATGGAGTTTCTCTGCAAGGTATAAAATTATCACACAAAAATCTCATTTTTAAAAAACGCTTTCTGGGTGATCCTGTAAGAAAACATCATCTTGAGACTGGCAATAAAAACAACCCTGTGAAAGTTGATGGTTCTTGTGGAGAATCCAGCTGAGTTCTTGGGATCAGCCCTCATTATTACATTGCAGAATCCTGGAATGAACATGGAACTCTTGGGATCAGAGACAGGTAACAAAGAAACCATCTTCAGCTTCCCCTTCTATCCTCTGCTGTAGAGACACTGTGATTAAGGGAAGACAACAAGCTCAAAGAAATTTTATAAGCATATAAACCTTCTCAGAATTTTATCTGCACAGCATTATATTTTTATATATTAAAAAAATTAAATATATTTGACAATATATGGTAATTAAGTAGCATCCACTGGATCTTGCTAACATACCAGGGGTGTTGGGAGACTTGATGTAATCCTTGTCCACCAGAGATAAGCTTTGCTGCCTTCTTTCAAAATTTTAAACCGAGATTTTTCAGTCTTCATTAGATGCCCTATGAAACTCAAAATTCTGCTAGTGTTAAAATAAAATCAGACGGTTTCAGAATGTCAGATCTGTACCTGCTCCCATGTGTGTATATGCAGCTGTTCAGTAATGTCAATGACTACAGCCTAAGTCCATGAGGGCACTTCTAGGAAGAGTTAATGAGATGTTGCTAATAGCACCTTACCTGAGCAGTGCATACCATGAATCATTACACCTCAGCCTGAACTCTGATGGTTTCCCAGACACCACCAAGCAGGCTGCAAAATGGTCTTTCCCCTTTCAAAAAATCAATCCTATGCACATGACCAAACAATCAAGGCAAAATAAAGAGATATGTCACTAAGAATAATAAAAATATAATAACCTCATATGAAACACATTATGACAATGAGGTACAAAATACTCCATTTCTACAAGACTAGGCAATCAGCATTTTGCTCAGGATAGTAGGTGGCCCTTGCTTTTCAGAAAGGTTGAGAAGTATTCTAAGCCCAACAGAAAAAGCTTTTTCTAGCTATAAGCAATTTATTGGTTGGCTGGTCCACGTAATAACTGTTTACTAAGGAATACATTAAGCACTCTGTAACCTTTAACAAATTATTTATAAGTGCTAATTAATGAAAACCATCCTTTTGTTAGCATGCTGTCAGCATGATTAATCTGTTCTTAGTGTCATGAAAGACAGATGCCCCCAATAGTCTCATTTGGCTTTCTTGGCAAGTGGGAATAAGTAGGAGTGAATAAACAAGGTTACATAGGAAACACTGATTAGAAGGAAATGATTACCATATGAATGGGGTAATTCTGCTGAAATATTGAGGGAAGGTGATCAGAACAGAATGTTCTGGAGACTCCGCCAGGTTTCTTTCCCAGGCGCTGAGTTTGTAGTGTTGCATTGAAAGAAGAGAAAAAGGCCTTTGGTGAATAGGTAGGGAAATGTCAAGCTTTACTCAAGGTACAGATGTTCTTCATTATGCAGGGTACAAAACCTGGGAGAAAGAAGCTCATTAGCAGAGCTGGGTGAAGAATGGGTTGTCTGGTTTTGTGGTCATACCAAAAAAATAGGAAAGAAAATTGATCACAAGTTTCCCTTAGCTTCCATGTCAACTGGGTAGTATTAAAAGGTGATTTTAATACTTTTTTTTTTTTTTGTCATGATGCAACAAACTTTGCTGCAGACAAGAACCCCTGCTTCTCTTACCTGTGCTTCTTGCCACCCCCCTGCTTGGCAGAGTATTTACACTCACAGGCACCTCTGCTTCCCTCCTGTGTCAGGAAACAGGCAGGGTCCTCATTCTTCTGTAAGATCAAGACACAGCTGACTTTTATTGAAGAAAAATTAAATAGTGCCTTACCAAGCTCTTCTCCCAAAGGGATGACACTTGACGTTAGGATCTAATGAATCATGTGAAAAACATTCAGGAATATGATCTTTAGCTGAGAGTGCTTTTTAACACTCTTACGTGCTACATTTGAGTATTCCAACTACTCCCTGAATATTGTATCAGAGGATCCCCATTAGAGGATTGTGTGTAGCTTTGGGCTACAAAAATGTGTGTTTGGAGACACTTATTAACATACTTTGGGAGTTTCTTGTTACCATCAAAGACAGAATAACTGTGAAGAGTTTTATGATTTTGATCGAAGAGTTAAAAGGCTGGATTCTCTCCATCTATGGAATAGGGGTCCAGCATAGAAATGTTTGTGCCAAGAAAAGCAATTTAGAAATGAGTAATGAGAGCACATTGTTAACCATTACTCTTAAAAGATCTATTTTTCATTTTTAAAGGCTGCACAAACACAGACTATTTTTGGAAGTAACTCTCCCTTCGGTCCCTCTTCAAACCCAGAGAATATATACATATATATCTATATATATATTCTCATTTCTCATTCAGTAAGGAAAGGTCAACACCTTAAATCAAACATTGTGTGCAGTCAAAGCAAGACTTTCAAGGGAACTCATGACCAGGTTTTAAGGAGTCAGACCCAAGACCCAAGGTCCAACAGTGTTCAACACTCAATAATTGAGCCCTTTTGAAAGTCCAGCTACTTGGTGCCAACAGGATATTCTAGGCATTGGAAATTTTTTTCTCTGATAGAGACATACCAATGCACTGTGTTTTCCAGGTCATTATCTACCAGTTGAAATGAAATCCAATGCAGCCATTAATAAATGGCACTTCCATAAATGCTTTTTTTTTCTTTTTAGATAATTTTAAAATTAAGTTAGTAGATTAGGCAACTGTGACTGGTTTTTTTTGTTACTGAACTACAGGATCAGTAGATATCAGGAATGTAAAAGACTGTGATAGTAGCCTCTTACTGAATTCAAACTGTTTTTCAGGCAGAACAAGAATTAGCTGGAGATCCATAAAACAGTCCACTGAATTGTAAGCAACATGCATAGGGGAAGAATTAAGAATTCCCACAGTCTTACCAAGGAAACAAAGTTATGACTGCAAACCAGATGTGATGTGCTTTACTGGCATCACAGAGATTCAGAGAGAGATGGAAAGAAAAGCAAGAACAACAGATAAACAGTGCACAGTGATCCAAAGGGAAACAAGAGAGGGTGCAGAATGACCTATGGTACTTTATGCAAATGCATTACTTAAATTATTTGAAAATATAAGGTGGATTCAAATCCCTCACAAGTGAAATGTCACTATATCAATTGTTAATAGCAAAATCAAAATCAAGTCAAGATTTTTCAGACTATTTAAAAATAAGTTTACTGCAGTCCATACTGCACTAACTTCTCTGACTTTAATAAGTCTTGTTTTCCTTGACATAATTTAGCAGCTAGCCTGTGGAAAAATAAAAACTCCACTGAAGTGTTTCTGTAGAATTTATCAGAAATACTGTTTTTCTTTGTAGTAGTAAAGAAAATCACTAGGATGATACCAATTCACCAGGATATGGAGCTGACAAGCACATCCCATGCTATGTTACCTGATTTTGTCTCAAGACTGCTCCAGCCTCAGACTTGACAGGGTTTTGTGTTGTCAGTGGGTAGTGAAGCCAAACTCTGAACACACAGCTGAGGCTGCTGTGCCACTACTGCCCAGCTGCAAGCTGCACTCTTGAAAGCAGGTGGCAAACAGAAAATGGTCTCAGATAAACTCTGACAGCTCTTCTAAATAGTTACATGAAAACTTATAGTAGTCTTAAGTCTGGTTGTGTTAATTGGTAACCCTAAGTGCATTAGGGTCTTTGAGAGGAGGGGAGAAATTCTGACAATATACAACAAATATTATGACATTTCTCTATTGTAATTTCTTTATTACTTGGTGGGTTTGTAAATGAAGTTGTATGGTTCTTTTCCAGAATATTTTCATATGTACTGTAAACTACCATCTTCAAAGAGAAAGTGCCATAAAGCAAAGCATTCTGCATTGTAGGCTGGGCACCTGCTGAAGGGATTTTGAAAATCAAAATGGATGAAAACGGTTTGTTAAAGAATTGAAATACAAAGGGCAGAGACAGGGTGCTATCAGACTGCTTCTAGTCCTCAGATTCCACATTCCCAATTTTGTCATGTATGAGATAACTCCTCCAGCAGGGTTTCGGAAGTGTCTAAAGTGTTTAAAAAAAAAAAAAAATTACAAACAAGCTACAAGAGGATCCAAAAGCCCAGGCTGTGCCAATTCAGTGCTTGCTGACAGTGAAAGGTGAACTGAGGTGAACCCAGGAAATGTCTGAGTCCTTGCCTGGTGCTACAGGAACTCAGTGCAGAAAATCTCCTGAGCTTCAACTGCACTTGGAGAAGCAAAGCAGCAGCAGGATGGAAAGTCAGGGCAGTGGCTCTGAGAGATCAACAGAGAGAGCAAAGAGGGTCTAAGGGCATTGAACTGTGGTCAGAAACGCCCCATTATCTGCTGAGGCAGAGCAGACAGTGAGGTGGGCACTAGCCCAAGGTGCTCCAGGAGTGAAAGACATTATTTCACCTCAGAGCAGGCGAGTCCAGAACCCCTGGGGTTCCCCCAGCTCTCCTCAGGGAAGGCTGGGGAGCTGAGCTGCTGGAACACCATTCAGGGAGCACAGCGTGCCCAGCACCTCACAGGATAGGCTTTGCTTCTCCTGGGGCACAGCCTGCTTTTAACAGCTTCCAACCCAGCAGCACCCCAAACCACAAGTAACCCTTAGACCTTGGCTGAATCACCCAAATCCAGGAACAAACCCCAAAACCAGATGCACCCCACACCCAGCAGCACCCCCCAAACCCAGCAGCACACATCTGACACACACAGAAACACCCCCAAACCCTGATGTTTCCCCCCTAATTGGCAGCACCCACCACACTCAGGCACATCCCCAACATCTGTTGGTAATCTCCAAACCCACAAACAACCCCAAGCCCAGGGACACATCTTAAACCCACCAAGGGTCCTGCATGTCCAGGAAGAGCCACGAGACATCCCTGAACCAGGCACCTTCCCCCAGGCCAGGACGCAGCCCAGAGCTGGCAGCAGTGCCCAGCAGGCCCAGGCTGTGCCACGTCCCCCAGCCAGGCTCCCCAGTCCAGCCAGGACAGGGAAGGCACCGTCAGCCCCAGGGAAGGAGAGAATCCACTGGTGCCATGCCCTAATACGGACCTCGAGAAAGGCAGAGGAGGATGGCTGACAAAGGAGAGTGGGATCACCCAGTGCAGATGAGAAGGCTTTATTGTGCTGGGTGAGAGGGGTCCAGCCCTGGGGCTGGCACACGGCTGCTCCTGGGGTGGATTTCTGGACGGCTGTAGGGCTTCTTCTCCCGCCGCTCCTGCCGCAGGACGTGCCGGGCCCGTATGGGCCCAAAGCGGGAGCAGCTCTCCCCCCTCACGGCCCTGGTGCAAGGGGAGCGTCCCCAGGCGGGGTCCTGCCGCACCATTGCCAAATGGCCAGGGCGGTGGAGCGCTCGGAGAGCCTCTGCCCACCCAGAGGGAGCAGCAGGACACAGGCGAGGCCTCAGAGCCCCCGCAATGCCCTCCTCCCTCAGCAGCCCTGGGCGAGCTCCTTCCTCAGCAGCCTCCCGTCACCTCTGCAGGTCACGCTGACACCCAGCATCCTTTTAATGCTGATGTCACAGTGGCTGCTGCGACATCGCCACTGCCCATCTGTGTGCACACAGTGCCCCCAGTATGGGACAGCGTTGCGCTTCGAATTTATTGTATTGATTCCTTGGTAAGTGGTTCGTTCTGTTGTACCCTCGTGTTCCCCCAGAGTTGGTTTACCCCTGGATTTTACCCTCCCTCAAAGCTGTCCCTCAACAAAGGACACTCCTCAGCCATTGTTCCAGCTCTTTCCCTGCCTGTCAAGGCAACCCAGCCCCTTTTGTTCCCAAATCTTCCCTGCCACTCTCACCTTGGGCCAATCCCTGACTACACCATTCCTTTGGAATGCCCCTACTCCTGGATGCCCCATTGGCCTATGTGACCCATCCTCTCCACCCTCCTACCCCAAGTGGCCCCACACACTTGATGTAATCCCCTCACTCCTCCCCTGAGGATTCCCTATTGGTTTGCTGTATATATTCACCCCCTTTATAAAACTGTACCTGTACAGGGAGCGCCGGCCCCGGGGGTGACTGAGATCCCTGCTCCGCCCGAGGGCTGCGTGGTACCCGGAGCCCTGAAGCAAGCCGTATCGTGCCGTGCCCCTCCCCAGGCCCGGAGCCCTGAATCATGCCGTGCCGTGCCATGCCCCGCCCCAGGCCCGGAGCCCTGAATCATGCCGTGCCGTGCCATGCCCCGCCCCAGGCCCGGAGCCCTGAATCATGCCGTGCCGTGCCATGCCCCGCCCCAGG
>VYZP01036979.1:27051-42604 GCA_013400635.1 Hypocryptadius cinnamomeus | reverse complement strand
TTTTTTTTTTTTTTTTTTGTCTAGGCCAGAAAGCTGCTGTTCCATGTAATTGTTTTGTTTTGTCTTAGCACTCATAAGGCAAGTATATCCCATTCACACTAAGGTACCTCACTGCTGTGGGGTTTGGGTGCTGTTGTGTAGGGCAGGTGCCTGTTCAGAAGGTTTATGTACTGTTTTAAAAGAATCAGACTGTTAACATTTTCAAGTAGTTTGAAAAATCCGTATCTTCTGCCTATGCAGGAAGTGGCAAGCAGACTGACACCACAGCAGAAAAACCAGTGCTTGGAGAGATCAGCTTAAGTATGGTCTCTGCAGCAGCTTCTTGTGCTGAAGCCTCTGACAGTCAGGCTGCTCAATCTTTCAGCAAGTGCTAGAAATGAAAGATGAGAGTGTCTTTTAATGGTAGGCAGAAAGTTGGAAGAGTTTTGCTGTCAGAAAGGTGTGGCTGAGTTGGCCAAGCCAGGCTGGATGAGAGGAGTTCTTTAGCACAGGTATATGCAGCTCCCTGATTTCTTGGGTACAAATGCCAGATCTGAGATTCACACCATGTCATAACTGATGCAGCAATCTTTGGTTTGGGCTCCTGCTAATAGGGTTTATTCTTGGTCAGAGGTCTGCTTACACCTGAAAGCAGCATCCTTGGAGATATTTAGGTACCACTTCTTTGTGTTTTGTGCAGTTGTCAGTTTCTTTTCCAGTTTCAGGATCTGTCAGAGCTCCTGGGCTTTAAAATAAATTTGCTTATGAGCAGGTTGCAACACAGTATAACCCCCTCCCCCCCCAAAAAAAATTACAAGATGTATTTCAAAATTAATTTTCCCAAATCCTTGGTGATGTAGGTTTTTTTGGCAGTCACATATCTTGGATGGTTATGTAAGGCTTATTTTAAACCAGAGCATGCACAAATACTGTGATTTGAGAGCACGTGGAGGTAGCTGCACTAACACCTGCTTGCTCTAAAAGGAGGTCGGTAGAGGCTGATGTTGCTGTCAGAACTTTTTTTTCCTGGCCTGGGGTTTCTGGTGGGCTGTCTGATTTGTCTCCCTCACCCTGCCCTGAAAAGAGTTGGAGGTGAGTTTGGAGCTGGACTGAGGAATCCAGTGCTGCACCAGCTCTCTCCACAAAAGCCGAAGGTAGGAAATCAGCACAGCAGAGAACTGCAGGAGTCTTCCCTTAATGAAGTGCAAACCATTATCCACTGAAAGAACAGCTTTAAATATAGCTAAATATTGAATAAATTATTTTGAAACACTTTACTGCAAATAATTAGAAAATGTGCCCATATTCATCTGGCACTTTTTCATTGCAATTAATGATCTTTGTTGCTTACTTAGGCAATTTAACTTTGGCAATTTACTTGCCTTTATCCATTCCTGCTTTACATCTGGGAAAATAATAACTTGAATGACTTTGTTTCAAAATCTATTTCTAAATTAATACTTCTGTTGATTTAATATTAATTTCATATTGGCTCTTCTCTGATTCATTGCTACTTTTAAAATGAAGTTAGTGCTTTTCTTAAGAGAGACTTGACAAGCACTCTGTCATGATGCTGGCAAGCCTGCAGCCTCCAGTTCTCATTTCATGTGTCTGTCAGGGCTCTAAAATACTGTATTTTCAGATGGTAACACTGAATGAATGTTTCAGCTTGACCTATGCAGCTTGCCCTGGGTCAAGTTTTGGAATAGCATGTTGCATGCCGCTAAGAACTCATAACCTAAATTTTAGGAAATGATGTCTAGCCCTGTTAGAGTAGTGCATTTCTAATGAAGCAGTACAACTCCACTGATGAGCAGACATCAAGAAAACACTGTCTGCTTGTTAAAATAATTGATAGATACATGTGATAGCATTGCTGTAATTTTCTTTTCACACTTAATTAAATTAAATGCAAATTAAATGAAATGAAATGCAGGTAGAAACTTGCAAGCCAGTCCTTGCATGTACATTCTAGCTGGAGTCAGGAACTGTGGCTTTCAGGGTGCTGCTCAGACTGAGTGCTGCAGATTTCTTCAGGTGTGTGGTAGATCTGTGAAATTAGAGTGGCTGCTCTGGGCAAGGTCACACATCTAGCCCAACATCTTGTCCATGACTCCAAGTGGGTTACAGAGTGAGAACACAGCAAACAAGCATCATACTTCTCCCACATATTCTCCTAGCTTCTGACAGTTTCCTGTGTGGTGGGTTTCCCAAGCCAGGTGAGGATTTCTGCCTGGTTAGTTAACCCTCCATATACTTACTCAGTTCCCTCCTGATCCCAGCTCCTGGCATCCTTGACACCCTTTAGAAGAGATTCCCAAAACTTTTTTTTGCCCCCCTCTGCACAGAGAATACTTTTTCTGTTTACTCTGAAAACTTTTCCTCTTGGCTGAATTTTGAGTGTCTGTTCTTGTATTGGGAAGGATGGTGAACGATCAATCCCCGTACATGTTCTTGGTGCTGACAATGTTCTTGTCAACCTCTGTTACATTTCTTTTGTAGCTTTCTCAGCAGCAGGCTTGAAGAGTATTGTGCTTTGTACTAGAAGCTAACACTTCTTACCTGCTCTTGCCCATGATAGTCAGCTTTTTAAATCCTTAGAGATACAGCCTGATGTGATGTGAGCATGTTGTTGTACTGGTGTGTCAAGCAGTAAGTGAGCATTACTCTGCTGGCCTGGGCATAACGTGACCTCAAACACAAGACAGCTCCAGAGCAGAGAGAAAATTCACAGGCTAAATTCAAAGTGCCATCTTGGCAATGTCACCTTCCTTCTACAGATCATCTGCTGTCCCTCTTAGCAAACCTTTGAATTGAATATATGCCAGAGAGGGGTCGTGGCTGGGTTGATTTATGACCTGGACTGTTGCTGGTTGTAACCTATTTTCAGATTTTATAGAGTCATGAAATACTCTGAGTTGGAAGGAACCCACAGATTTGATTCTCTTTACCCATCTTAATAGCAAATATTTTCACCTCCTTTGATCATTTTTTCAGTTTCTAAGTGAGCTGAGCAACATATGAACATGTGCTGGTGTCAGCCTCTCCTGGAACCTTGTGGGTGCAGTATCTTCCCCACTGTGAAAACTGATCAGCTTCTGTTCCTTGCTTTCTTACCCTGAGTACACCCTGAAAGTGATGTTTTTCCTCTTCATCCTGCAATTCACGTTTTTAAGAACCTTTGAGGGATCTGCATGGCTGCTGCTCCTTCCGTGATCTTTTAGAAAGGCCCAGGTGCAAATGTGCTTGAAGTGCAGACCAAGAAGGTTAGATGTTTATTTTGGGATTTTTCCTTTTGGTGAATGGGGGGAAGCACCTGACCTTGGGGCCAAGATGTCCTGTGACTGTACTCAAACCTGGTGAGTGAACTTGTTCTATTCCATGTACCACGGTATCTAAGAACAGCAGAAATAACCATGAAATAAAATCTAGGTCTGGCTGAAGTTTGTAAGAGTGTTTCTGTGCTCTGTAATGAAATCTGGATTTGATTTTTGATGGTCTTATTTCTGCCTCATACCTCATGAAGTAATATAAAAATTGCATAACTCTCAAATAAGTGACATGGAATTTTCTTTTTGTTCCTAGAGAGCAAATCCAAAGGCCTCCAGTGGGTGATAGATACAACCATTGCATATCCCAAAGCTGACCCTATAGACATCCAAACCTGGATTCTTGGCTACCGACAACCAACAGTGACACATGTACATTACAGGTAGGAAACAAACCTGCTCCTCCTACACTGAGCTCAAGTATTCACACATCTCTTGTGTCATTTCAGGATAGGGGAAATCAGTAGCAGTGGGAGTGGGTTTTTTGTGTCTCACACAGGTGGGCAACTCATAGTATTTATACACGATACATCTTTTTTTTAAAAAGTTCTGTGGCTATTCTGTATCTTAGGAGAGACATTTAAGTTTTGGACTAATGTCCTGTGGTTGAATAGAGTTGTGGGGAATATATCTGAAGGCTAGGTCATCTTTTTCACTTTAGTGTTAACTAAACTTGAATTTTTTAAATTTTGGTTTTTAGTAATGACAACTAATTAAAAATCACTGTTGTTAAATAAACAGATTTCCTAATAAAGAAATGCCAGCTTTTTCACTCAAAGAACACTTTTAATTAGTTGAGCAAAGCAACTGGAAAAAGCAGCTGAAAAAAGTTGCAACTCTCATTGACAGCTGGGATGGGAGACTATTAAAACTTTTCTCCTCAGCAGTTCTTTGTCTCAAGACCTAAACTGATGGAGAGAAGTTGAATTTTGCTTTTAGTTTATGGTGAATTGCAAGTTACTCCAGGAGTATTTTAACACTTTCCCTATACTAAGTAAGTTGCATTTTATCCCAAAATGACATTATTTTGTCTTACTCCCTCTTGATGATTTAGAGAGCTTTTTTTACAGAAAGGTTTCAAGTATTCTTGTATAGATCCCCTGGGTGGCAGTTTAAGTGGGAATGACCTTCTCCATCATCACTGCTGTGGCAGTGTTGTGTGATGCAGAGTACAGGCTGCTCGCTGGAGCTCCTTTCCACAGCCGTGTTTAAATCTGTCCTTACTTTTTATAGAAAGCTGCCTTCCAAGTTTCCCTGAAGGTGAACATACTTATACCCTAATTTATATAAGATAGCATTACATCTGTTGTGCTTTATTCAGGTCACCTTAGTACTCTCTCAGATCTCTGGGATAATTGTAAGTTGAATGTATTTAGAATTCTTCTGAAAAGTATTTCCAAAAATACTTTCTTTGAAAACAACAGTAAGTTAACATAAGTTGAATTCATTTCCTGCTTCTAAATGTATATTCAGACCTATTTTTGATCACAAGCATAAATATGATGCAACCTTTTTTGCATTGAACTTGAATGTTTAAGTTCTTGTAGTACTGAAATTCTAAGAAAAATGTAAATTACTTATTTTGGGGTGTAAGTTTATTATTTTCTTCCAGAGGGTCTAAGTCACTGGGTTAGACAGGGGCAAGCCTCTCTGTTTGACTACTTTATGTATGTTTTTAATAACCTCTCTTTGTCATGGCTGACCCTGTAAAAACAGTTGAAGTGTGTCCCAAGTGGAAAGTCCCGCAGTATCTCGCCCCGGCCGAGCACAGGGAGTGATGGCTCTGAAATGAGACCAGAGTGCCTTGGGTTTGGCTGGAGCTCATTCTGTCTTCCAGTCTTGGTAGTTCTTGAAGCACAGGGCCCCTGCACTGTGAGGTGGGTGCAGGTTGACACATGGATGTCCTCTGCATTTTCTATAAATGTACATCAAGTCTGTCTGCATTGGTGTTACACTTTCCTGCATTTAGTGCAATAAAATCTTGCTCATTTTTTGTAATTTGGAATGTCTTGGGAGATAACATTTGAAATAAATTTTAAGGGTAATTTTGAAATAACTCAGAAGAGAGCACAACAGTTTCTCATCTAGTTTCTTTTAACTGAGTTATAGGGGGGGAAAAAGCACCCCTTTGGAAAAAGTGAAGAATAGTTTTGTCCAAATGCCATCTGTGTTGTATGAAAGAAGAATCAGGATTTAAACATGCTTATTCCCTTTTAGAGTAGTCCAGAGTGAGGTATTGATGTGTGACAGTAGTGGGGAAAAAAGGAACATTTTCTGTGCCACTCAAACTGGAGCAGAAGAGACTGCAGAGCTGCTTTTGTTCTGGTGGCTCAGTCAGTCCCTTCTGCTGTGCCCCTGGATCACCACCTGTCTCTTTCTGCCTTACAGACTTTAAAATCTGGTGGTTGCCTTTTCTCATAGCCTGGGCCTTTGCTGCAGGATTACTTCTTTTTCATTCTGCTCAGGGAGCAACAGAAGAGAACACAGCAAGGAGCCTTATGTTATATTTTTAGGTGCTTTTCTAGCTGAAAAGGCTTGGTTTAATGCAGTAATCTTTTTTTTTTTTCTGAAAGCTCAATTTTGAGCCGAGTTGAACCTTGCTTTTCAAATTCCAATTTTCAGTGCAAATGACACAATTTTCATTAGTTCATAATTAGGCTAAGCCGTGTCCTGATTTTCCTCAGAATGTCAAAAGAAACCTCCCTAGAAAAAAGAACAATTACCATGTGTGGATCTAAAAACACAAGGTGTGAAAACTTTACCCATCTATTGAATAGCTTTTTGACCCTGACTTATCTCATAACTTATTGGAAAGTGCTGCAAAACTCAGTTTGCTATCTAAAATATAATACTCAAGGAAAATATCCAATGCACTTCCTCCAGGCCAAATGGCACTGGGATTTTTATGGGAGATGTCAATCCATCTGGTGCAAAGCATGTCAAACTAGAGGCATCACTATAAGACCTGCCTTGTAATGAGTCTGTTGGAAAGGTTTGTTTGCTCTTCTCAAATAGTTTAGGTTTATGCTTGGATCATTGTGTGGTGTGTGTTGCCTGTAAATCCAGACTTGCTACAATTCCACTCAGGAGAAATAAGCTCAGTGGTTTGGTGTCCGTGTAGCAAGGCCACGGACTGGCTGCTGTTCTCAGCTTCCACCATTTCTGTGCCATGAGTCAAGTTTGGGGTTTATTTATTTTCTTTTCACACCAGGCACTTGTTTAGTCTGATTGGCTTGGTGTTTCTTAGCTAACACCAAGTTTCTCCAGCAGTAATTTCTCGAGTGCTGCAGTTCTGTTGGCTGACTTGCAGATATAAAACATCTTGACCATGAAGCTGGCTCAGTGCTTAGCATCCCCTCAGTCAGGGATGATGTGAGGCAGGGTTTTTTGTCTTGGCTTCCTTGCAGGGTGATGCTCTTGGATGCTCACATCCCACTTTTGGGCTGTGTGCAGCAGCCCTGACGTCAGAGGCAGCGTGAGTCAGCTGTGACGCAGGGGTGGCCGCGCACGAAGTGCCACACAGGCTGCTCCCAGCCCTGCTGCCTTTCTTCCCGTACCAGCTTTTGTGCTGTGCCGCTGCTGGAACAGCTTCCAGCTGCTGAGGAAGTTCTGGTTTTGTGTCTGCATTGATACAGATTTATTGAAATAAGCCAGGCTCTGAGCTATAAATAAGATGAAATGCATTGTGGCTGCTGAATGAATGTTGCAGAAGGGCATCCCGTTTGGCACTGTATTTTAATGCACTTTTTTACGCAAGTAACTTATTTTTGGTCATGCCTGACATCTACCAACAGCCTCCACTGTCCTGGATTTATTTAGAGCCATTGAAGCAGCAAATATCATGACTTATATCGAGTAGCAGATAGTAATACAGAATTTCAATTCAGGGTAGGAGAGGTAATAAAAGGCAGTTAGTACTTAAAGTGATAGCTGTGAATTTCAGAATTTAAATACAGAATCAGAGGTTATTTCTCCAGTAAGAACAACTTTAAAGAGATAAATATTTCTAAATATGCCATATTTTTGAAAATCCTTTGGTGTCTTCTGAGAAACAGCCTATCAGTAGATAATTCTCCACAATTCTCACATATGCCAGTATGTCTTTGGCAGTTAGATCTCCTGGTTTTTAAAATCCTTTCTTTTCTCCTGGACTGTCATTTATTCCAATATAATCTGGTCTGGGACATGGACACAAATCTGTGTAACAGTTTAAGAAGTGGCCATCCCTCAGTCAGGTACCTGAAATGTCCCTGCAGCTGCTGCCACCTTGCAGCTGCCAGTAGGCACCTCCAGCTGCAGGGCAATGCTTCATTACTGGAAAAGGATTCTTTACAGATTCCCATTGAAATGTGTCTTTATTTCCACCACCACTTTTCACTTCCCAGGGTGCAGCCTATGCTGCCACTGCTTTTAGTCCCCTTCTCCATTTTTCCTGGGGACAGAAAATCAGCTGTTCCTGTGATGAGAAGCAAAAAAAGGTATTTCTATTCTGCTTAAATTTTCTGGTCAAGTTCTTATCCAGTCCTATTAAATTCCTTGTTTGCCACACCAGGAATAAAAATGCTCTCATTTTAATGAATGTGAGGTTAGTTTTGCCCAAAAGCTAGAAAGATCCAAGTGCTCCAGAGACTTCAGGAGCTTCAGATGTTACATGTTGACCTTATTCATTGCTTTGGCAGTTCTGTGTGATGATATTTTATTCCCCTGAGGAGATAAGCAAACTGTTTGCTTCTAATGGCATTCCTGATCCTGCATACCCAAAGGTGGGGTAGAGCCAAGGTGGTGCTCATGCCTGACCACATGGACACCTGTTTACATATCTCATTGAAAATAAGAAACTTTTTTCTGCATCTTTTAACACTGGACCTGGCAGATGCCAGCATCCAGTGGTTGGGGATGAGCCTGCTCCCGTCAGAGCAGTGGCTCTCTGCTGTTGTTTTGGATTGCCTCTGTGGGGAGTTTTGTAACAGTAGACTTGCTCACTCACCTTCCTCAACCCAGTCTCCTTCAAGAGAGTGTTCTTGTAAAACACAGATGCCAGCTGAGCCATCTGATGGGCAGAGAACCATGGAATTAGCAGTATGTTTCGTTTAAATATAGGGGGGTTTAGCTTTGCCTTATTGAGTACAGAAAGGGCTTCTTTCCAGAGTTTGAGGATTTCTTTTTTAAATATTTAATCTCTAATTTAGATCAGTCATTAGTAAGAATGTTCTGCTGGTAAAAATAACTCTGGATAATCTAAAAATACGTTTGAAAATGCTTCTAAATACACTAGCACTTACCATTGCTGAGTTGTGGCAGCCAGTGTAGCATTACTGGAAAACCAGTTGTTTTTCAGTCTGTTAATATTTATTCAGTTTGGGTGTAGCAATGGCTGCTTCTCAGACTTCAAAGCAGCAGAGTTTATCTCCAGAGATTCAAGCATTCTGGCAGCATTATTGATCCACACAAGAGCCTGGATGGATTCAAGCAGGGAAGTGGTGTGCAGTGGTTCCATTAGTCTCTCACAGTGCTCGTATCACCTGTGCTACTTCACTGCTCCATTAAAGTGCCAGCTCAAAAAAAATTTTAACAGGTATCTTGCAAGATCCTGTGATATTTTCAGATTAGGAGGAATGTTCTTGACAAAACAGAGTTGTTACCCATTAGGTCAGGGAGAAGTGAAGGCAGAGGTGAAGAATATCTTACAGTCTAGAGTGGAGACTGCATGTGAAGCCAGGTAACCGTACACTTCTGTCCCGAGGCAACACACGTTCTCTTAGTTGTGAACCCTCTTAAAACCTGTGTAAGCAAGCATCTGTCCTTCAGAAATGCTCTGTGAAACACAATATTCAGTTGCTGAGCCTTTTATCTCTTCACAGCAGATTGGCAGAAGAGAGTAAAATTAGTGCTTGGCAGCACAGTTGTGTTTGGGGACACAGAGTAAGTCTTTCTTAGTGTTCTACCCTCAACAAAATGGTCCTTGCTCTGTGGGTGTGTTTTTTACTTGCTGCTACGTGGTTTAATTTTAACCTGCTGTACAGCATCTGGGCTTCACGATAAAATTGTTCTTTATTGTTTGTCTTTGTTCCTAATATGCAGACTGAAAACTTGAGCTGATTACTGAAGCACCATTTCATAACATTTGTCTTTGGCCAAAGACTTTCCTTCAAACTCTGTTTTATCTGAGATAACAGTTGCTAATTTCTGGTTACCAAGGCTGGCTTCACTGGGGCATAGAGAACTCCACAGTGCGAGGAGGATGTAGGCAGAGTTACTCCAAAGGCTACAGAGATAGCTGAGTTCATGTTGATACCACAGTGTGTAAATAAAGTTGTTGATCTCCTTATATTGAAGTTGTCTCTGTATGCCAAAGCACTGTGATTTGTAATTCACTCCTTAGAGCAGTGCTTTGCTGCTGGGCTCCCCCACTTCCAGCTTATTTTTCCATGCATCAGACTGAAAGGAGGAAGGACAAATGACAAATGAACAAAGCTGGCAAAGATGTTGAAAACTGTAATGGCAACAAAATCATTCTTCAGAGGTGCCTTATTTTCTTATTCTGACATTCCCAGATGATTGTGGTGTTACTTGCAATTCTTTGCAGTATGATCAGTTAAGAAAGACTGTGTTGAAAATGAAATGAAAATTCACTAATGAAAATAGAAGCATGGTGTAAATGAGAGGCTAAGTGGGAGCTCACCTGGAAAGAGAAACCTACAGTAAAAGGCCTTGTATTTCAGAGTGTGAATTTTTCAGGTTAGCCTGATACACACATTTCTTCTGCATTGGCCTGCCAGTACAACACAGTGGATGTGTAAGTTCTTGTATATATCAAAAGGCACTGAGGGTCTGCTGAGGAGGTTCCACAGTTACTGTAAGACTGGAAATTCTATTTTTAAATAATCCAGTGAGGTATGGTGGGTTATTTGGGAGTTTCAGGGTGTGTGTGCCACAGTGAATTCTGCTCTGGGCGTCTGTTTTTCTAAGCCACCTAATATTCAACACAGAAGTACCAAGACACTAGCAATTGTCCCATTGGTGTTTTTAAAACAGAGCAGCAATATTTGAGTACAGGGTCAGTTTTCAGTGTAAAATGTGCCTTGTAAATTTCAGAGAAAGCTGCCAGCATCCTTTGAAAAGCACAGAGGGTTTGTTTTCTGGGATGTGGAAGAGCTATTGGTGCTTAATGATGTCATTATGTGGCTTCTGCCTGCTGAATTGTTTCTTCAAAGCTGTGAATTAACTTTCTCATTTTTTAATTTATTTCATTCCACTTGGTCTGTATTCTTTTTAGGGAATAGTAATATAGTGTGGTGGTATTTATTAAAAAAAGAACAAACTAGTGCCTTGGTAGTTTTTATCAAAAGCTGTAGTACAGCATTTGGTGGAGACTGATGCCAGTGTCTTCTGTGTGGTTCTGGATGGCAGCCTGGAGTTTCCCACTCTTGTATCCTTAATGCCTCTGTGATCTTTGAGTTGGAGAGAGTGCAAATCATGCAGTTAGATTTATACAAAAGTCTTGTTCTCTCTGTTTTGTGGTGGGCTGGGGCAGAAGAGTTTTGTTCTCCACATGCAGAATACATTTGCTAGACTTAATTTGTGTTTGTTTCTTTGATAGGATTTTTCCAGTGAAAGATGTACCTGCAGAGCCTGAAGCTCTCACAAACTGGCTGTATCAACGATTCATTGAAAAGGAGGACCTCTTGACACATTTCTATGAAACAGGTAGGATGATACCTAGCAAAGAGAACTGTGCTTTGCTAATGACTTTCCTTACAAGGATCTCAAAATGGTTTAGGAATGTGTAAGCATCCTTCACATGCATACAGGTGATACAATTATCGCTATTATTGCTGCTTTTTATGTGGCAAAAAGTATGATTAAAGAATTATCTAGGAAAGGTAAATTACCTGGGCAGCATTAGAAGTAGGGTAGCATTTGGAAGCTGTCAAAAAAAGTAACACACAGTTCAGCTGTGAAACGTGCTGCTATGGGATTTCATGGCAAAGATCCATGATTGAAAGTATGATTGGAAGGAGCTGTGAGAATTACATGGCACACATTCTGTGGTGCTGTGATCTGCAGCCCCATGCATCACAGTTGTTGATGGGAGGTGTTCAGTGTCTCAAATCAGCTGAGTTTTCCTGGGTGACTATGTTAAATGAAGGTGCTCCTTCTGTGAGATTATTTATTGCAAAGCCTGCTTTAATTTAGTTTTGAGGACTTAATTTATCAATCCAAGTGCTTAAAGAGATTAATAGAATTCTTTAACAACCCAGAGTTGTATTTTGTTTTATGAAATGTTGCTGTCACTCACCCACCATTGATGGCATAGTTCAGACTCTGCTATATAAATCACATCCAAGTGCATATATTGGACTTTATTGGACAAATAAGTTTGTGAATATCTTTTAAAATACAAGGGTAGCAAATAGATTGTAAAGAATTTTTGGTTTTGTGACATTATTTTATGCTATTGAAATAAGTCATACCCAGAAAATCTAACTAGTCCAGAATTTCTGAGAGTATAATTAATATAATCAGATTTATTCATTAAAATGCACTTCCAAAGCAGCATAATTGGTAATAATTTGCCAGTGCAATCAGTATGAATTAATAAAGACATGTTTTAAATGTAAATGCTGTGACATAGGACCTTATTAGGCATAAATTAGTATAATTTAAAGTTACTGCCATTTATACTTTTTGAGAACCTGCTTGCATTGCTTTAGTTGGCCTACTGAAAAAGTGCTGCTACAGTTCTTGGAAACCACTTGGAAAGGTCCTGAGGTTGACTCTGAGGGGAGTCCCTGAGGCTGCTCAAGAGCCAGCTTTGTACTCACCTGGCACATGGTCCCAGGAGGGTGTGGGTTTAAGACTTAGGGCTGGTTCTGTTATTATTAATCATTATTATGTTATCATTATCATCATTATATTATTTTACAATACACACTGCTGAGGGACTTCTCTCAATAAAGATTACTTCAAAAAGCTGGAGTAACATTTAATGCTCCATGAAACTTCAAAAGGTTGCATTGACTAAGCCAAGAATACATTTCTTGGCTTATTTTTATTTGGGAAGAGAAAGAAACAAAGCCCAGAGCACCTTTCTCCATTTTGCCGTATTCTTAAGTGTCAAGAACTTAAATCACCTGTGGAAAACCTGTAATATTAGACCTCTGGAAATCCAAACCAAAAGAAAAGTATGCCTAAAACTTGACATGAAACTAATCCCGTAATTTTTTACAGATGCATTTTACACATTTCATTTATATAATTAGAAGCATTTCAAGTTAATAGCTGTAGGTAACAGACTCCTGTTTTAGGCCATTAGTGAAAAACTTGGCAAGTTCTTGATTTCTCTGAACTCTTCAGCAAGATAACCTTGAAGCTCACAGTGACACAAGTAAGATTACATTTAGCAGGACAAAAACACGTGGGGACCAATTAAGGAAAAAACCCCAACCATAAACTAGGAGCAGTTGGAAAAGAGTGATGGTGTACTGAAGTCATTGTGCTCCTCATTCCCTGTGCTCAGAAGCCAAGTGAGGTGGGGTGAGGTGATGAAAAAAGTAGGGAATGGCTTCCCTAATGCTATGGAAGCGCTCTTTGTTGTACCAGATTGGAAACCTCATCTGGAAATCCTGCATACAGTCCATTATCTCTGTCAGGGAATACAAATTGAACTGGGAAGAGGGACAGATGATCAGAGCTGAGATTAAGGGATGATGGAGTCGTTTCTGTGAAGGACAACTAAAAGTACTTGGCTTGTCTCAGCTGGGAAAGGGAAGGGTCAAAGCTGGCTTGGGAGGGAGAGGGGAAGGAGAAAGCTCTCTGTACCTACCAGGGAAAAAGAAAAGGTATTTAAACCAGAGGTCAGTGTTGGTACAGAAAAACAAATGAGCCATGGAAGAACAAAGCTAGCCTAGAGTGGACAGATAGAAGCTTAGCTGTGAGTTACTGGGGAATAATGAGGTGGCAAATCTGCCCAAGTGTGAAATACCTGTCAGGGAGAGGTGGATGGGGCTCATCAAGGATGTTTTTAGGCTTTTTCCTTGTTTACTTTTTTTTTTAATTAAGAGCATTCATGCAGGAAGAAAAGCTTTGTCTCAAATGCTTGATTGCAGTTCCTCCAGTGATTGCAAATGTGAAGCACAGAGATAAGCTGCTGATGGTATCTAATTGCCCAAATTGTGTGGTTCCCAAGATTAAAAATTGACATTGCTGCATCTTTACTCTTTGAATCATTAATTTCATTTTCTTCTGAGAGAAGTTGAGACTCCATAATGCTGCAGCGAGTACATCATCTTCTCTGGTGTATTCAAAGTTTTATATCCCCTGTTCAGGATTAACAGCAATAAAAGTGCTTTGTGTCATCAAGTCTTTGTGCATCTCAGTACAATGTAACACAGATGATTTAATATGCTGATGTAAATATATGCAAATAGTTTGCATTGATGTATTCAGGCACATTTAATTTAGTGTTGCAAGTCAGAAAAAGTCAAAGTATGGAAAAACCAAATTTTATTGTCAGATGAATCTCTTCCAGTCTTTCCCATCTAAGCAAGGATTTCAGTAAAGAATTTCTGGAAAACTCTGTGGCAAATTATAATGTTTCCTTAGTCAGTATGACTGAGTGTTCAAACAATATGTGGAAACTGTTCTTTAAAGAAGGGGTGTTGTGTGTGTATTTACATTTTTCAAGAGGAAACTCAAGAAGGTATGTGTGTTGCTTCTTCAGAGTATACAGTATCACCACCAAACAGCTGTAGAGTTTAATATGGTATCCATTCAATTTGATCATGGAGATACTAATAAAACTTGAAAAATAACACAAAACTTAGTCGGCAGTTGGATCTCTCTGCAAAGGATGAGTACAGTGATAGCAGCTTCTAAGGAATGCTGCTTTCAGGTTTATGCTTAAAGTTTATAATCAAAATTGTTCTTATTCATTAAGGGGTTGTGTTTTGGTTTGGGGTTTTTTATTTTCTTCAAGGCTGCTGGAGAATCTTCCATAAATTTGACAGCATTAGAGCATAGAGCAGTACCCAATTAATTGTGTGTGGGCACCATTGCTGGGACAAGCAGTAAAGAAGCAATAAAGTGGTGCATTAAGGCTGTCATCCCTGTGCAAGGCATTAAATGTGTTTTCTTTTCTCTTGCAGGAGCTTTTCCGCCACCCCAGGGTCAGACAAAAGCGATTTCTCGGGAGATGACCCTCAGTAACCTGTGGCTGGTTGCCATACAATCATTTGCATTTTTGTCAGGAGGGATGTGGTACTGCCTCTTTCAGTATTTGTACCATTGCCTATTTTAAAAGTGGAATGGGACCTGAGGACACAATGGGAATCCAGGCTCTTGCAAATGAGTATCATGTTGTATGTGCAAATGTGAATATTCAAGAGTAAAGGAAAATACTGGATGGACTTTTACCTCTCTTTGGGGGAATTTTAAATTCCACTAAAAGTGAAGATCAGTAACATAGTGACCTGATGATGTATTATTTTAAGAATTGTCTGTATTTTTAAAAATGTATACTCTCACCCACACTTAAGCAAATTCAGCATTTGGACAAAAGGTGCAATCGTACAACCACCGTAGAAGAATGTCTGTGACAAGAAAGCTTTGTCACCACAAGTATTTCTTGGCATTGTAGTTAGAGCTCAGAAAATTCAGCAACTTGTCTCTTCAGTAGTGTGTTCAGCATTGGTGTGGTAGAGATTCCTCATTTGCACAACGTGTACTTTATTGCAGCTCATTGTGCTGGAGTCAGATCCTCAACAGAGCTGGTGGAGGTGTCTTTGTGGCTACGCAGTCAGCAGTTGTTGTAGCAGACACATTGATCTAAACCCAACACCCAAATAAGATCTGGTGTCAGGTCTGTCCTCTGAGGCACTGGTCCTCAAACAAGCATTGCAGCATCACAGTGTGATTAAAAGCTGTCCACGTGGGATGAATCAGCCCATCCCTGCCGTGGTCTTGCCATCAGCTCTCCAAGTTCCTTGTGCTACCAGTGTCTCGTGTTATAGGGAAACTTGGAAAATACAAAGTCACTCGGTTAATTTCCCTTTTTGTTCAGAATGCAGCTAAACCCTCATCATCAGTTTTGAAAATGCACTTTCAGAGGTGAAAAGTCAGTGAAGGAAAGACATAAAACTTAGGGAACAGAGGGAAGCTTTGTTTGCCACACGTTGGAAGGCAGAGCAATTCTAGCTGTTCTGAAGGTCTGCTGGTGCTGCTGGTGATTTTTAGCCACCTTTGTA